>SMGU01000986.1:0-20643 GCA_004348175.1 Puccinia novopanici
TTTTTTGTTTTGTTTTTTAAAATAAACCAATTTTGAGCCCTTGCGCTTTTTTCATTGCCCAATTTAGATCTCACTTGGCTTTAAAGATGAGTTTGGGATGAGTGTATGAGAGAATGTGTACAGAAGGCCGAGAGAAGTACACAAATGATCATTGCTCCATTTGATTAAGGCTCACATTAGAGAAAATGATAGAAAACATATGGGTAAGAATCTCGGAGAAGGCGTGTAACGACTTGGATTAATGTTATCAAGTTGAAGTTTTGTGGGGTGGTGATTGGATCCTGAGGGTTATTTATGGAGAGGGTCGTACTGGATTTTGGCGGGAAAAGAAACACAAGTCAAGTCAATTGCCAGTTTCATGATTTATAAATTGTTGAAATCATGGCATACTTTCGCCTTCCATATCCATTGATAGCCCATCATTTTGATGCCTTGCGCACAGGCCATTCGATAATATTTGGCGGCATTACGCGAGCTTCTCTTGACGCCGTTTCCGACCTCGTAACAATAAGCCAGCTCTAGTCCATGAACAGGTCAAAGATTCCAGCGAAGATAGGGAGGTGCGCAACACCACAACAAAAGCATTAGTACCATTTCTTGGGTTTGAGAAGCGAAGGCTTCCGACCACCGGCCGGCAAGTCGTGGGGTCAACGGGCTGGGGTCCTTACCTTTCTGCGCATCGGCGTCGCCGAGATTCGCTGCCAAGTGGTAATATTGTACCGCCTTTTTGTGTAAAGAGAGCCAGTTGTTGTTGTAACGGTCAGTATGTGGTGTATTTGTGAGTTTGCAAGCTCAGGCGCGATGATGGATTTACCAATATTTATTTCTATGACACCCCCATCCGTACATGAGACACTGACCAGCTCGTAGAGAGCCAATAAGAGCTCAGATTTAATCCCATTGATCTCATTAATCAGGTATTGATTTAGCAGGGGATCTTTGGGCGTGTTCTGAAGGAGTGATGGTCGTCATAATGCTGCTTTTCAAGTTTGCATGGTGGAGCTCCCTTAAAAGGGTTTCCACTGAAAGTTGTAACCACCCTAATGCTTCAAAGTATTCACCGGGCATCCCCATCCATGCCTCAGTGCAAGTGCCCACATGAGCATGCCGACCCCGCTTCCACCATTCTCCTTGGCGCATCTCTCGAAAAGGATCGCCGAGAGGGTCATGTCATTGTTCTGGTGAGCCACTATCCCCCTGTGTAGAATTTGTTTTTCATGGCTATCTCCTATTCGAATACTGGCTTTCCAATTTTCGATTTGACTTGAGTTGCTGATCGAGGCTTCAAGTCATGAGCTTCCTTCCCATTCGGCTCCGGAATCGCTTTCGAGATTCCTGCCTGATTTGATGCTGGTGGGGGGTCAACTTCCTCAATCTCAGTAACAATTTCTTTGGAAAGAGGCGATGGTTTGGGGCTTGGTACGATGGAGACCGGGCTGCTGCAAAACTTGATTGTTGGGATTGAGTTGGGCATCTGGAGAGGTCGAATTTCGAATCGGATGAATGGCGTGCTGGTTGGGGACGTATCAGGGTTGGATGAGATTCCTGTGCTGGTTCCGAATTGGATCTATCCAGACATGGCCGATTCGACGATGGCCAAGTTTGAGTATGGCAATCACGGATAATTACTTTACAAGGCGAGAGTGACCCTCGGGAACAGAGGGCTTGGAGTCCTCATCTGGCGAATGGGGCCTTGAGCAGGTGCTAGGGGTGGATTCGATTGAGGCATCAGAGGGAGAAAGATGGAGTTCGGGTGTTGTTTCCTTGGAGAATACTCAACCACCTCGTGTAAGATCTTTTTGGGATTTTCGCAAAGTGTTGTGGGGTGGAGCAGAGTGACGCATGTTCCTTAGAGGTTTGGTTGAGGATGTCTCCGTTGGCAATGTGGTGGCGCGCGACGGGGCATTATTAGATGAAAGCTTCCGACGAAGATAAGCCGATGCCGACTTCCTCAATGTGGAGGAAGCCTCTTCATTGTTGCGCTCCATCATGCCCAGCGGTAAGACGTTGAGATTTAGACCACGGCCGTCGCTTTGTCCAATCGGGCTTCCGAGCGAAAGGTTAAGGAAGGAAGGTTGAGACTGTGGGGATAGAGAGGCCCAGTGTGTGTGTGTTGACTCAGCGTTTCGGATGAGTCGGAAAAACTGCTCCAATAACGTATCAAGAATGGCTGCTTTCCTCAATGGGATTCATCCTTGGCAGACTGCGCTATGGGACCAATGTTTCAGGAAAGCATTTGTACGGGCACAAAAAAGATATCCTTCCAGGGTATACATGTCTCGATACGAATGATGAGGATGGTGACATTGAAGTGATGAAACCAGGATCAAGAAATGAAACGGGAGACCACCGAGCCGCTGGATGGCTCGGTCGTCCGCGTACAGCTTGTAAATTACCCAAGTCATAAGAAACATAAATGTATGTATCTATGGACAGGATTTACCCAGTGGACTCCTTCCTTGGTGTTCGTCAACACTGGTAGGGTTTTCATTGAGGCTCTCGGCGATAGAGCCAAGTGAAAATATATTATGACCATGCCACCTGACCCACCGGTGACCTGACCATATGCTCAACACCATGCCACCTGACTCACCGTAGGGCAAGTCATCAAGTTTAAATTTCTTATTATGAAAGAGTGCGCTTGCCATTCGGGACGGGAGAGATATGAAACGCTGTGGCGCCCCGAAGTAAATCATTGCGGCACTCCGGCCGGGGGCACAAGGGAAGATTTGACATGAGGGCACTGGCACTCCAATGCTCCATTTAGCAGCATTCCTCTGGGCGGTGAACGTGGCTCTGTTTCCAGTACCAATGGTCATTACTGAGCTTGGGGAACACAGTGTCTGCCTCAAGAGTTTGCGTTCCATCGTCAGGCCACCACCGGGATGGTCTAAAGATCTCGTTTTTTTCCAGTATCATGGAACGCCATCCATCGAAGGGGCCTCAATTCTCTGTTTGAGGTTCAAGTCACAACGGACATGACTCCGCCCGTTGGCTAGCATCTCGGATCTCCGCCGGCCAAGCTGCTGGTTCACAACATGTATGCATAATAGCTGGGTAAGCTGGGGTTCCCCGGGCTTCCCCAAGACACGTTGCTTGTAATTATTCACGTATTGAGATCCGTTTCAGATGGAGGAGTCATGTGAGATGATCCCTATTGTCTTAAACCCGTATAATTGATATGAATCAATTCCAGACACTTGTGATCGTCTGATTCAAGATAATAATAAATAATTGGGATAAAGAAGGAACATGCTCGGCAGTTGACTATAAATCTTACTCGAGAGAGAAGATCGTCGAGCCTAGGATTTATGTTTTATTGTCCTTACAAGACTCTTTTATATTTTACTTATAACTCTCAAGTATTTTTTATGATGATGATGAATAACAAAAGAATAACACCATAAGGGAAAGAGAAGAAAAGAAACAAATCTGCTGAGCAGAGCTTATAAAAGAAAGAAAAAACATTTGGGTCATGGCGTAATACTCATGAGACACGTCACAACCTCATAACGGTGTTATCACAGTTGATATGTTAATAATACGGTACAAGTCACTCTGACTTGGTTGAACAAATATTATTACGGTCTCACAGGTCATCATGTTGGGAATTGCTTCCAGTTCGCATCCCGGTTCTCCTGCTTCGTCGAGAGTGCCAATAGGGCACGAACGCTTCCTTGCCCCGCCCCCTGGGCCTTCAAGCTCAAAGCGGCATGCATTTGTGCATCGGGGTCAGGTGGAAGCCTTGTAAGGTGCATGGAGAGACCAGTTCGTATCACAAGCGGCATGCCCCTCCATCGTATAAACACCGGCAAGAGGGGTGGACAGTGGCCGGTGCCGGCACCGTCGCTTCCGAAGCCAGTCATCCAGGCAGGCTGCGGAGGGCCAAGCAGGCTGCGGGGCGGGCTTGTATGGAGCGGTCTGCCGGCGCATACAAGCCGCAAGGGGTCAAGAGACAAGAGACAACCACCATCACGAAGGAAATGTGCCTCACGACCAGCAAAATCAGCGTGCAGTTGTATCTCGTATCCAGGCCTCTAATCAGGCCGGCCAGGTACTCGAACTTCTCATCACCACTGCCTTACCGGTCTCGTGCTTGGGCGGGGAATCTTCAGCATGGCGATTCTTCAGCTCGACTTCGACTCACTCGGATTCGGCGGAAAGAGGTCCAGATGAACTCATCGTCTCGTTAAGAGCGGATCTGAAGAACGCGATGAAAATAAAGGACGTGACTCAACGAGATGTTATCAAAGTATGTAAGCTATTTACCTCATCAACAATTTGAATCTCGGTCAAGAAATGCTCGTATCCATTGATAGAACTGGCCTTTCTTGCGCACACTTTAATCATCAACAGTCTCTACTAGGCGACTTGCAGAACTCGGAACATAACAAAAACCGGCAGAGCCACGAAAAAGTGCTCAACTCGGCGATCCGCAAGAGACAAGAAGCAGCCAAGATCGCGCTCGAATCAACCACCCTCGTCCTGAATTAAACCAACAAAACTTGCAGGAGGTTGAAATCTTGAAGAAATATTTATCCCTCTTCTCAGCAAGCCATCATCACACACCCAATTTGGATGAAGAAACGTTACTCAAAACCGTCCATGAATGTGCGCAACATCTCGGTTTATCTGTGCAAGATGCCACCCTAGAAGAACGTCGGAATTCACTCGGAAGGCTCATTAAATCAGTCAAGGACAAGGTCGACAGTGCTGTCGATGGGAAAGACGTGGCCAATGCTGTTAGAAAAGCTCTAAGGTTGTCCTGATTGTTTCCCCCCCCAATATATATATATATATTCGCCAAGTTGTCCCACTTTACCACCAGGACCTAGAATCCCTCAATACCCGTTCTGTTATTTAAGGAGCAATACACAGATACCGGCCCAACGTGAATGGGAGCCATGAACAGCCTTTTTCAGCGGGTTTCGTTACATAAATCTACTTGACTAGCAGTTGACAAGTATGTTAGCAACCATTTTTACTTTATCGTATCACAACTCCACTGATCATCCCAATAGATTCATGCTTATAAGTTCTAATGAAAGCTTAAATCAACAGTCCCAATGTGAATGCTGTAAGTGCCTTTGAGTAGAACTATTTATATGTTTGCCCCATCAGTGGCATGTGTGGCAACATAGCCGATCTGTTAAATCGCAACGTCAGTACATACCCCCTTCGTCCCCACTCAGCAGGCAAGCGTGCGTTCGAGTCTCGATGGCACCCAAGTACATGGCAAGAGCCCTGAAAGTGGCAGTGCTTCTGGGTGGGCTGGTGTCGCAGTCGCTGGCTGCGATGGGAGAATGCCCGCTTTGCCATAGCAAGGAAATGATGGTCCGCTTTACCAGCAGGACTAAGAAATGCGGCGTCGCCTGGACTTGTCCCGTTGATCACACCCACGAGACTTGCAATGAAGACCTCCGCGAAGCAGCTACTCAATGTCAAACTTGTTACAACTGGTTCTCACCATTCCACGCAGATTGCTCAGCTCGTAAGATCAATCATTCCCATGAGACCTGCCCTACAAATGGAAACTGCCCCAACTGTGGCCAACCCAGTGATGTATGTACAGCCTCCGGGCGCACGGGCAAAATATGCACTAAACCGTAGCTTTGTTGAAATGTTGGGTGTATACTTTAACCAAGTTGTATGTACTCAGATCATTCAGTACCAGAGCCTGCTCTTCTTACTCACTGAATCTAAATCATCATTTTTTTGTGATCTGTGAACCCATCACAAATGTCCATGAAACATCAGTCCCTGTGGCCTGTGTTCCCCTCAACAAGCTTTCTGGGCTAAGAGCATCTCTAGCAGAGCTGTTATTGCACAACCTGTAGCCAGGTTTGGTGGCCTGCACTGGTTTTTTGGCCTCCAGTGGAGCCACTACAAGCCCCTCCCAAGGTTCTGGATGTTGACAGGAAACACCATTGCATGGCTGCTCCTCCTGGCAGCTCTGGCATCTGGGTCTACAAGCTGCCAAATCACATCTTCCATTGTCTGGTTATCCACAGGTCCATATTTGGCATCATTTTCTTTGCAGTTTTTTTATATTGTTTTCAAGGGAAAAGTGTCTCAAGACTAAGCAGAACCCAAGGATTCCAATGGTACTAGGGGCGTAATTGTGAGACAACAGTAAGGCATGTTGATTTCAATCAGATGCTATGGGATTCACACCAGGAAAATAGTTTTACAACCAAATTCCTCACTGCAGTTGGCAGGCCCTTTGGGCCCTGAGCACAGAGTAGGGGCTTGTGTTAAGTTTGGGCATTACTGGGCACATGAACATGAAAATAAAGGTCAAAAATATGTTTTCAATGAATGAGGAAATATTGTAGACCTTTGGTTTCACGGAAATGTGTCCAGTAATGCCCCAGTTTTATTTAGTTGGAGTTTGTGAGAAGTACTGCTTATACTGGACACAAGTCACAACTGGGGCATTACTGGACATAGTGTGTGAATAAAGGTGAAAAGGATTTATTCATTCCTTGAATGGACTTTTTTGATCAATTTTATCATGCCCTTGTGCCCATTAATGACCCAGTTGCTGTTGGTTGAAGTTTGGGTGCAGTGGTACTTACATTGGGGACAAGTCACAACTTGAGCAGTACTGGGCACAGTGACATGAAACCAAAGTTCAAAAATATCTATGAAATCATTGAAAAGATGTTTTTGACCCTTTTTTCAATGTTGCTTTGCTCATTAATCCCCAATTTGTAGTTAGGTTGATGTTTATGGGCATTAGTGCTTACATAGGGCACACACACAACTTGGAAAGTACTGGGAACAGTGAAATGAAAACAAAGGTCATAAAAATCTTTTAAATGATTTAATAAATAGTTTTGACCTTTTTCATGTCACTGTGCCCATTAATTCCCAAGTTGTAGTTGGGTTGATGTTTATGGGCATTGGTGCTTATATCATTACAAAAAGAAACTTTCTCAGCTGCCTGCAGTTGACATGTAGCATGCTCCTGCCAAGCTTCCATCTAAAATCAACCTGTTTGAATATGGAGTCTTTTTTGGAAGTCACTGCAGAGTTTGCACAGTGACTGTGCATCAAAGCTTGGTTGACTGACTCATGAAGAAAGGTTGGAGTAACACCACAAGCTTCCTTGGACTTTCTGCATTTCAACTGCAGGCAGTTGAGCAGGTTTTTCTGGCAGTGTTCATGGCTTGAGGATGAGGAAGAAGCAATATTTTAAATTACATGATCATCTTTACCTGCCAGAAATATGTGTTAAATTTCCAATATTTGAGGATCTAAAATCATTGATAACTAGAGCTCAAGACTGTTTGAAAAGATTTTCTGAGACTCAGAAATAAAACTAATCTAGTTATTTTTACTTTGTGAAATTATTTTCTGATCATATCTTTCAATAATTTATCTTTAACATTTAGAATGGCTCCCTTTAATACCTGTTTCTTAATTTTGAATGGAAGCCTATTAGATTAAAATTATTGGATCTTTCTTTTGAAACTTGCCTCAAAAATTGTTCAATGTGGAAAGCAATCTTAACAATTATTATCAAGATATGATAAATTACATTGAAAATGTTTTTTTCAGTTCAAGAGCAACAAACGGCCAATACAGAAGAGAAGATAATTGAAGGATATTTATGAGGTGCCTGGGAGAAAGAGTTTTATTTCAAAATATAAGCAAGAGTTAATGGGTAAAACGGCTTATAATTTATTGATTTATCTTTCCCAGGGATTCAGTTGAGGTAGAGTAGATGAGTAAGAGAGATGATAATTATGCTTCATCCATGTAGCATTACTAAACTGCAATGTATTTTTAAATTTAAAGGGCCAAATGGACTTGAAAAAAATTCCAATCCTGGTTGAATGAATTTAGGGTGTGTACCACAGTGGGCACGGAAGCATTTCTGTGAGACATTATTGTTTTTTTTTTTTCTATAAGAATAAATTCTGTTGAGAATTGGGTAACACACAGCACCGTTCTGGGGGCACCTACAAAATTGTTTCTGGCCAAAATAGCTGATATTCCAGAAACAGGGGTACCCCTGTTTCTGGAAGCAGTGCCCAAGATCAGAAAAGCACTTTTTTGAATTGTGCAGAAAATGTTCCCAGGATTGCTTGGGAACAATGGTATGGAACCTTAGTGATACAGTTCAACATTAAAAGCCTTCTTTAAGGGGTTATGGAGAGGAAGATTGTTTCATGTATCTCTGTTTTTGGGAAACTTTGAACACAAATAGAGGATTGATATTTCACACTTAGATAAAAGCTACTGTGATGGTATGGTCTGAATGCAACTTGAAAATCATTTTTTAGCTCAAATCTGCTCTTATGCAGACTTCCCCAAAATAGATTAAAATTCTTGGCCCTGGTAACATGAAAAGCTTTGCATATGCATATGAGAATTGATCCCAGGACATACAAGCATATATTTGGTAACAGGCCAGTAAAGTGACTCAAACTTAAAAAAGGCAACTAGCTTAGTGGTTAAAGCATCAATAATGAATTTTGAGGTCAGGGATCCAATTCCCACAGTGCAAAACTGATTTTTTGGTTTCTAACACATCAATATCACTTTTTTAAGATGAAAGTTTACTAGAGAGAAAGTTGAATCTTGAAGTGATTTGTTTTGATAGAACTTTATTAGTTAGTTCATTGATAATATTGATAGAAGGAGAATAAATGAGTTGATTCAAATGATTTGATGATGGTGATTTTTTTCTGCAGGATATTATTTTTGGTTTCATAATCATTACAAGATTTAATTTATCATTAATAAGCTTTTTTCCCAACATTTTTGAAGTGATTAATGAAATAAATTTCACAGACTTCTCTGATGATTATAAATCACAGATTTTGAGGGATAATATTCATAGATCCAACAATTTGTCCTTTAAGCCTTAGAGACAACAAGCATATCCAAAAGGTTTAAATGTTCAATAAATATAATTCTTTAATTCAATTTTCTCTGAAGAGAGTTTTTTATCATCACAAGCAATGTTCATGAATTGAATAGAATATTCTCATTCCTTTCATACCCATTTACAATACATGAAGTGTGGCATAATTATGTTGTGTGCCTGATAAATTCAAGGTTGAAAATGAGTGGTTTTTCAAGCTGGTGAAAAAAATTTAATATATTCAATTTGGAGATCACAACATTTTGAAAACCAGAAGCAGAGAAAATTTTCAACCTCAGGCCAGAAACACAACATATCACCCAGGAATTCAGGGGTCACTCACTGATGATTTATCTTCCCTGCACTCACCCTGTGGCATCATCCTTTAACAGTAAGTCACCTCTCCTTCTAATCAGTTCTTCTTATCTTTCCTTTCTCACCTCATTGGTTGTTTATTAAGCCATCTCTGTTGATCACCTGTCTCTTTCCCCTCTCCTCTTTACTCCTGTTTTTCTGTGGTTAATTTTAATAAAAAAACTACATAGTTTTACACTTAAAGAGTCTTGGTTAACGCTCTAAAACATCTGGAACTGGTCCTTCAACAGTTTCAGTTCTTTTATTATCACTCTGTTGTTTCATCCTGAGGAAGATAGTGTTTCACAGCTTTTCTCCAGTCCTCTCTCTCCCAAGAGTTGAAATTTTTCAGCTTTCATCATACTCCTGTGCTCAGCTCCTTGAGCTTAGAGCAGAAAAGTAGATTACTAAAAATAATCTTCTTCTTTCTTAGCCTTGTTATCTATAGTTCTATCTCTTCTTCAGAAATACAACTTTATTTAACAAACCAACTTGTATCCTGATTTCAATCTAGAGACACAGTCTCATACATCCACAAGGTGTCAAATCAGCCACCACCCTGAAGCCTTCCTGATTGATAAGATACAAGATTTTTCAGCAAAATTTGGCATGTACCCAGTTTTCTGTACTTGGACCAGTTTTCACCAGGGGAAACTCTCAATGCAATTGCAATAGAAGTTCAAATTATTTTCCCCCGGTGCTCTGTGAAGCCATTTTTGAGGGTGGTAAAACTAAGTTTCAAAACCATTTTCATTTTTTTCCCCAGTACTTTTCAGGGATCTTTTATCATTTTTTTTGGCCCACTGGATTTCTTGCTGGATGTTTTTCAAATGCTTAGCAATGCACCATGATGGTTACCGTCCCATTGGACCCCTGGAAAGTTATTCACATCCCAGTGACACCTTTTTATTTCCCAAATTTCATCATGGCAGTATTTTTTTTCTTATATCATATTTGAGTGTGGCAGGAGAAGTAAACATCTCTTGATGCTTTGCATAATAGAAAAGGGCAGGATTTTGTGGCAAACTTCCTTCCCCAGTAGCCCTCCTACAACAAAGAAATAACAACCACATTGGTTTGCTCTTCTGGGAGCTAGCCCTTGGGCATACACACCATCATCCCTACTGTACCTCAAAGCACCCCTTGTTCATGAAAACACACACAGACACCATAGCAGAGTTTTGTTGTGTGTGTTTCTCCTTTCATTTTAATTTCTCAGCTGTTGATGTTTTCTTCATGCAATCTTCAAGCACCTTATCAATCAATACAATTTCTACTGCAAGACACAAGCCCATTCATGGTATTAAGCTGGATGACAAACTTGAAGCCCAGAAATAATTATGATAATAAACAGAAGAAGACATGTGATATAAGGTCTACAGATCAGATGAGGTCTTTGGGAGTGGATAGAGGCAAATGTTAGAAGGTTAGAAAGTATAAGTGGAGGATAACACTACTTTTTTTCTCTTTCATGCCTGTCACCATGTTACCAAAGGGTGCTTGTGTATCAGTAAGATGGAATAAGGATGAGTGAGATTCAAGCAGAAAGTGGGGTGCATAACAATGCATGGATGTACCGGAGATCCTTGTGTAGATGGAGAATGTGACACATCGAACCAGGATTTAGAGTGGCATGACTCGCTCTGCCCTCCAGATTGATTTGTCTAAAAAAAGAATAGAGAAGAGTGGATCAGAAGGTCTAGATGGAAGTAATCACTCGGATTGTGTTTCAGAATAGGCCCCCCAAGTCCTGATCCTCCGTTCCCAGCAGATGATTGGAATTAAGTATTCACGAGAGAGAGAGAGAAAAGACGATCGACTACAAATGTGAAGAAATTAAGAGGATCCCTGGCTTGAAATTCTGTGATGATTATTTTTATTCTGGCGTGAGGTGAACTGGTCCAACTGACGTTCCAATTGAGAGGAGGCAGAGCTCGTTGGACCAAAGGAGACGAACTTGAGTTCGGTAGGAGTTTTAGAGTCGGGTGCTGAGTTGTGAGCGGTGGCGGGGGGGATTTCAGCCTCACTGGACTGGGAGTAGCAGGTAGACCTGGAGAGCTGAGAAGCACGAGCGGGGTTGGGCTCCCTGTCGTTGATGGAACAGATGGAGCGGATTTCCTGCTCGAGACGGTACTGGGGTAAGGTAGGGGAGTCCTGCCCAGATTCGGGCGACTCAAGGATGATCTGCTCGATGCTCTGGTGCCGCGCGCCTGCGAAGGTGTTCCTCCGATTTCTGTGAGATCGCCGGGAGACGTTCAGCGGAAGAATCGCCGGCAGTTCCGCTCCTCCCGCCTCCTCAACCGGCCCCGAATAGCTCTTGATCCCCGTCGAGTCGAATGGCAGGATGGGCCACTCCGGCCGCGGTGGCCGCGGCGGGACGGGCGTGCTGTGCAGGGAGGTATCAATCTTGTTATCCCCGCAAGTATTGCCGCCCGCCGCGAGGTCAGGGTTCTTGACTGACAGGACAGTCCCTAGGTGGCTGTAAGGATTGCGAGTCTTCGAAACGCCAGACCGATGTGAATACCAGGATGGGGAAGACGTGAGAGTGTGGTTTTTACTCGAAGATCCCGCGTTGGTATTTCCGGGAGTGTGACTATACAAGGGATGGCGGGGCCCTGGAGAGGGAGGCTCGATGACCGGGGGCGAGATTTGAGACTTGATGGTATGATTGCGCAGGGACACTTTACTTGGTCGGCGGGGAAATGAGTTGCGGAGTTGGCTGCCGCTCTGGGGACGCAGGATTAAAGGCTTCTTGGAGAAGGAGGAGGGGCAGGCAAACGGATCTGAGCCGCCGAGTTCGGCAGGTTCGAGTGAGGACCTGTCTCTGACTGCCCGGTTGCTGTCATTGGAACGCGAGCGTGCACCTTTGAGGCGCTTTCTCATCAGAAAAATGGCGGTAGAAATGATCAAAACCGCGCCAAGACATCCGAACGAAATTCCAACAGCCTTGGCCTTTGAATGATAGGCGCTCTGGTACTGTTGTTCGGCCGTGGAGGATTGCAAATTCACCGGAGAGGAAGAGTTTGTAGGCGAGCTGAGCTCGGATGGCAAGGTGGCGTTAGTGGTCTTGTTGTTGCTGAGTGAATAAGAGCTCTCCAAGGTCTCGTTGTTGCTGCTATGGCTTCCATTGAGATATTTGCCGGACGCCGAGGTGAGTTTCTCAGCGGTCAGGGAGGTGTTGAGCGATAAATTGGATGATAACAAATTTGAAGCCGTGCCGTCAGTGCTAGATCCAGAGGATGGTGACTGTGTTGCGGTCTGGTTGGAAGCACTGCCGGTGTTGTCCCGGCTACTCTCTTCCTTTGAGTGGCCGGAGGTAAGATTGTGTGCGGCGGCCGTGTCCGAAGACTGCAACTGTTGAGCATCACTAGAAATAGCCCACAGGGGTCAGTGGACTTGAACACATGATTTTGTCTCCATGGACGCAATCTTGAATGTGGAAAAAAACAAGTAGTTACTCAGCCGCTTGATTTACTTTTTATCTGTCTGGTTCTTGGCGTGTTGCTCCGTGCCGTTGTGCGAGCGGGGATGGCTTTCTGCGCCCTCCTTTGGCGGGGAATGGGATTGGTCTCCGGAAGCTGCGTTCCCGGCAGTTTGGTTAGATTGGCGCTTCGTGAGTCTATTGGGCTTATGGTGATTAGGCATGCCGCCGCGGTGTTTTTGCTATTTTTTATGATTGGTTGCGACTATATTATGAGCCTTTTGAGCTAGAATGAGGGTGCTGAGGTATGGTGAATGGTTGAGAGAATATTATTGGGCGTTTACGTTGATGGCACAAGTGGATGGAATGCTTCAAGAATGTATTTTCCTTGTTTTATCCAAAGCAAGCACACAGCGATTGCCCCGTTCAGTACGATGATAACCGATGCTAGACGACAGACTTCCACGCGGTTATATGTAGGGAATCGCGAAGGTTCTGCTTTGCCAGTTCGCTCAACGTGAAGTCTCCAAGAGTAAGAACGACTGTGCGGCTGAGTTCCGAGTGGATGAAAATCTCCGTGTAAATGGAATCCCTACCATCCACGCTCCGGGCTGTCCGGTTGGATCGGAGCGCCCAATTGCCGATGGCGAATCTCGTCGAGGCTTGCGATTATAAACCGCGATGAGGAAGTGTGGATGTGCTATGAGGAGTGCTTTACCGTGGATACTTCGCCTCCAACAATTAATAATGCGAAAGAAGTCTGCAGGCAAGAAGATGGTGGACGTGGGTACTGGGAAATAGTGTGGTCTCGTCCAGGTTAATGGCCTCCAGCGTAAAAGAGTCTCAAGCGCTGACCGGGGCCCAGTCGGCTGGCCTAGGTTATGCTTTGTCGACACGTATCATGTCGCAGACACAGTAATGGCCGAGAGATATAAAGCTTCGTGTCATGACCACACATGTTGGGATGACTGTCGTGTTTCTAGTTTTCCTTCAATCGACATCGTCCCACCTCGACCCACTCATCTCGATCCAGTATGGATTGAATATCGTTCTCAAACCAAGGGACTTGGTACATCTCGCTCGAGGCCCGTAGTATACCTCACGTATTTTTATGTTTTGACTTCTCTCGCCACCGGCCCTCCTCCGCACATGTCTTGCCGATGTCGCACCCCGCCAAATTAACTTATTTATATGTCTTCCGCCCGGCAGCTGGTCTCAGGGCCTTACCCCCGCTCCGAGACACCCGCTCAGACTCGCGGGTGAAAGTGCGATGATTTTTTGAGCAAGGGTCAGGCTACTTTCCAAGAGAGAATAAAAAACCAGTGACCTATATTGGGACCACGGGTAAATATAAATTGAGCTCAACTCAGCTGTCTTCCGCCGCTGCGACAAGTTTCGTCTTGTATATAACCACGGGGGAAAGCTCCGAACACGGTTTTAATTCCTATTGCTCCCGATCATACAAATGTGTGTTTTTATTTCGAAGTCCTCTGATATCTTGCACGTCGTATTTGTATCGCGGCCCACAGAAGCTTGTTTCATGACTTTCGTTGCAACGCTTGACTGACGCGGTTTGAGTCGGGAGCACACCCCTCGGAGCAGCATCCGATTCCCAGCACGATGCTATGTACTAGAGTATGCGGCTGCAATTCAAGCAGCAGCTCCAGTCATCAGCAGAATCCTTACTCAAGCACTCTGACTCGATGTGGCTGGGCTCAAAGAAAGATGTTATATCTTGACTCGGACTCTGATAAGGAAGAAGAAATTATGTGTGGTTAAGAACAAGGGTTCAGTAGCAATCAACACGCGGCGGGCCACGGAGGACTCGTCATGTGTGTCGAGCTCACCACCACCAATGGCGGCTTGCTGATGAGACCTGAGCATGAGTTACGAAAGGCTGTCTGAGCGGAGATCTTTCAACTTCCTACAGAAAACTCGCAAGGCAGAAGATGTCCAGATGAATGATTAACTCATCGTTTCGGAGGGCCAGGGAAGGCCCACCACGGATGCTCGCTGCATCTCGAGCGCCGCCCTACCCTTCCGTCTCCGACATCATGTCTGGTCAGTCCTCCGATCAAGGGCTTAGTCAA
The DNA here is from genome assembly GCA_004348175.1 of Puccinia novopanici. Taxonomy (NCBI): domain Eukaryota; kingdom Fungi; phylum Basidiomycota; class Pucciniomycetes; order Pucciniales; family Pucciniaceae; genus Puccinia; species Puccinia novopanici. Next base: position 14,741 of record SMGU01000986.1, read on the forward strand.
GCGGTGGGTACAATTCAGGCATATTTCGTTGACCCGATCGGACGTTTGTTTAAAAGTCTAATTTTTGAAGTACGACAACCGACTGTTTGTATAACCTATTGTGACTTGTACGATGATAAACTAAAATTACATGGTTCGATTTGGATCATCTAGAGGAAATTGTCCGATTTTGAACTTAAAGCAATACTGTCCGATGCCAAACTTGATGGTCACTCTGAATCCAGGCGAGCTGGTTAATGACCATGGTTGCAAGAAGAATCGAAATATTCAAAGCTCTTGTTTTTTCAAGAGCTTGCAGGTTATCAAATTTAGGGTAGACCATCGGCCAGGATTTTGGCCAGCTTCAACTGAACTTGTCTGTTGATATAACCACCCATCAGTATATCCATGGCAGGGGGATTCGTGAGTTATTCCTCCATTGAAAGAATATCGATCACTGCGACTCACTTTTGATCAGCCTTGTTACTCTTTGCGGCCTGGATCTTAGCGGGAAGGCTCGCAGTTTCCCTTGCCAAATCTTCTTGAAATTCTTCGATTTCCTCTCTATTTTTGGCTTCTATGTTCCCAAACGATTTTCGGAGAAGAGGGCGAGCGGGGTTAGGACAACGTGCAGAGTGGTAATGGGGAAAAACTTGTTGGAATGAGACGACTTAGGGCAGCGAGGACATGGATGAATTCATCCTTCTTCTTTTTCATCCGTTCGTCCAGCACTTTAATTTTCCTTTGTAAATCTTGAATGGTGTCCTGGATGAGGTGGAATTCGTTATTTGAGTGTATAGTACCATTGCAGAAAATTAGGTGTAAGATACTTACATTTATGTTGACTGCTTTTTCCAATGTCTCTCCAAAATTCCCAGTAACGCCATTTAGAAGCTCTCGGTCGTCCGCTTGAGAAGTCTCTACCCAATTTCTATAAAATCACCAGCAGATTTGAGCTTCCTCCGAGGTTAACAATATGTATAGATAATCCAGTAAGACCCTTCTTCACCTCATATTTTGAGCAATGGAGGCTTCAATGAGCATCAAGTTATGAACCCGATGGGCGAGGCTCTTATAATCCGCCTTGATTGGTTCTACCTGAGCAGAAAATTCAGACTCCCAAGATTCTAATTCCGAAGAGCGACATGAATCAAAGGGTAAGAATGACCTTGTCCGAATGATTGGCGATGGATTGATGGAATCGAATTTTTGGAAATACCTCCTATGTGGTCAATGATGCAGTCGGCCTTCCCCAACAAGCTTTCGGTATTTTGCTTACCAATCTTGCCAGGATCACTGTGGGGATGTCAGAATTAAGGCTTCTTCAGTGGCACTCGGTCGCGGGTCAATATCCTGCGGATTATTCCCTTTCCGGCTCACTGGTTATCACCCTCCGATTCAGTCCCCCAGCCCGAATCGGAGACAGCATCGAAATCTTTACTCGCGTCTGAGCTTCCTCTTCGTCGACCTGAGTAAGCCAGAGTATTGGCGGGAAACCTGCGCGTGATCGTGCAGCCCTCTTGGTCCTCTCGGAAAGGCCTTTCGGATCTTCCACGAACTAGAGTGCGTTCAATGTTCCAGTGAGACGACGCTCTACCCAGCTTGGATTCTTGATCAGAAGGGGATCTCCAACCTGCTTTCGACCTTGGACGGATCGGATGGCGGAACCTGGTGGGGCTTTTGATTGTTTTAATATCTCCGAAAGCCTTCCGCGACCCAGCTCTCATGTCCATAGTTGCTGCTGATGCCACACAAGTCTTTTGTGTTGTGGTTTTCAGGTTGGATCAGAGATGTGGCATGTATGCGGCCCAAAAAACCTTCAATGACATCATAATTGGGGAGGAGTGTGGTGACATGTCACCCGGTGGCTGGTGTGACATCTCCGTATCATTCCAGTGACTATTTTTCTGCCGGCCTCCCATCCCGTTCGGCACCACCCGAGTGGATTCCTGGGACGGACGCCCCGGATGCGGATGGTAGCGATGGGACTTTGTAGCCACCCAAAACCCCGGGCCGATAGCTGGAGAAAAGATTCAGGCTCATCCAGAAATTGAGGAGGCAGATCCATACATCATTTCTCATGCGTGGCCTTGGAGAATACTCCATGGCCACTGTGTATTGCTTTTTTGAAGGAATAGTAGAAAGTTGAATGCAAGTGACTTGCCTGGATTTTGGTAAGTAATGTGCAGATCAAGCTGCCAACATTCATGCCACTCATTTCATCCCTGTCACATCAAACCACTTGCATGAATTTTGGCAGTGTGAGTTGGATAGTTTGTTGCGCAGATTGATTTGTGAAAATTCAGGCAAGTCACTTGCATTCAATTTTGAAACCCCCTAACAAAGAGATGATGGCCAAGAAAGAAAAGGGTGCGGCTCCAAAGGAAGCTCCTGCTACTAGAATGGAGGAGGAAAATGTTGCTAGTATTCTAGTCCCAGGCTCACCTTCCTTGCAAAGGGGCAAAATACCCGCTTTGGAAGAGGGAAGTGAAAGGGTTCCAGGAGATACAGACAAAGAAATGGGTAAGTGAAAGCCCCTCAAGTACAATTTGTGTAATCTACATAGTGGCCAGGTGGCAATCACCAAAGTTTGATTTGATGGCTTACATCTGATTGGGCACAGGCCCTCTAGTCTCAGCTGAGTAAGACAATGTTGCAACTGGCACCATCAGCCCTGAGGCCCTAGGAATTTTGCAGCCAGTAGAATCCAATGAGAACTCAGCAGAAGGAGAGGATTTAAAAGAAACACACATGATGGAAGCGGAAAGAAAGGCATTGGAAGCAGGCCACCAGGCCATGGCAGACCTCCTGTTCAAAGCCCACTCTGTTAGCCAAAGGGAAAGAAAATCAGTCCCCCAGACTGTTGCCAATTAACTAAGCATCAGCTAATCCAATATTGTTTTCTACTTTTCAAGACAAACCCCCCCCCCTAAATTCTTGGCTACAGCCACTAAGGGAATATGAGATCTTTTATTTGCAATAGGAGCTGTCCCATCCTCAACAATGCAGGCTTCACCCCATTGCTTGAGGAGAACATTCACAAACTCAGAGGCCCTCTTCTGTTGACAATCTTCAACAAGAAGTGGCAAGAGGCTACAATGACCCTTCATCTAGACAAAATAAAATCAGATGAATCCCCACCAGAGAAGGGTGGTTAGAAGGGATACAATTTTGTCCTGGAATGGCACCAAATTTACTCAGCTTGGACCAGAAATCATTGGTCATATGGAAAGATTCTCATAAACTTTTTCAATCTTCATGTTGTGGTGGTCCAATTAGGTTCAAGTATCAAATGTGATAAAGGATCAATTTTCCACCCTATATGCCCATAGTTTTAGGCATGTTTCCCATATCTTTTCTCTATAAATATTCTAAGCCCTAGTTACTCAGTGGAACCCCTTTGCTAGTATTATCCAGTGGACTTTACTTAGATTTGGAGTATTATTACATCATAGTACATAGTCTGGGTAGATAAATAAATATTCTAAATACATAATTCATAGTATAAATACATTGAAACTCAGTGAAAGTTATGAAACTATTCCAAAGAAATGCCCAAAGATTAGGAAAACTGCTTCTTTGCCTCAAAGATAGACTAACCATAAACTTCTCCAAAAAATCAATTGAGGAATCCAATGGGAGCTGACTATCAGACTCTTCATTTCTTGGTTATTGATAGCAACACATTTGGACATGTTGTTTTTAGGTGTTTTCCTATTCATTTGTGAAATAATCTTCCCATTTAAGTGATCTCAAATTTCATAGGATGCCACTTGGATTTGGTTTATGTTGGATTTTTGCTTGTAACCCTCCTTTTCTTCTCATGTCACTCCTTTTATCCGGTCAACTTCTTCTGTTTATTTTTATTCAAAATGCCATTGCTCTAGCCACCCAAAACTTGGCCATCTTGTATTTAGCTTATTTAGTTCCCTCTAAGCTCATGAAAATAAACCTCATCAGTTCTGACCGCACTGTTCCTGGTGTTGGAACTTGAGCCCCAACACTCAGCACTCTTTGCTTTGGCACATTTAGCCCCGAAGAATGAGTTGATAGGTCCTTTTAACAGACATTGTCTGTTCTTATTATTTTTATATAAAAAACTTCCCCTTCAACAACACTGTTTTTCATTAGTTTAACCATGCAAGTAACTAGGATCATGTGTGCTGAAGAGAATTTAATACAAGCCAAGAGACCCCAAGAAACCATGAATATTTTTACATACATGCTTCAAGTTCCCTCAACTACATCAATGAGTGTTCCCAATTTTTGGGGTGTTTGCAGCAAACAAATCTGAAGAAAACATCAGAGATCATCCAAAACAAATATGTTAAAGGGGTAATAGACTTTCTGTGAGTTGATAATTTAAGACTTGAGAGGAAAATATAATTATAAATAATATCAGCAGGCAATGAAGAAGATTTCTTCATATTGCCACATCTCAAGGAGTATTTTAATGGATATGCACATGCCATCTGGGTTGACTGAATTATGGAATTGGATTCTATAATTACATAATATGTTCTTATGATCACATAATGCTTTTCCATCATTTCATAAAATGGTGCTGTAAAGCCATACTGTTGTAATTTTGCCTGTGACCTTCTTTGTTTTTTTATATATAACATTTCACTCTTTTTTTCTCTGGACAAACTTTTGAATTTGTTCACTGCGAGAAAATCTGAATCAACTGGCTGAATTTTACATGAAAGTAGCCTTTGTGTACAAAGGCTAGTTGCATGTCAACTGCAGGCAGTTGAGTGAGTTTTTCTTGCAGTGGTTTATTCAAAATTCCCCTGTCCAAGATACCCACAACTCAGCCCATTTTTTATTTAGCCTATTTAACTCACTTTAGATCCTGTTTGGGGGTAGTGATGTGATGTGATGAGCAGTCATGCACAATATTAATTTCTTTTTCACATATTTGTGAAATGCAAAGGTGTTTGTAAGTGGGGTGAAACTTGATATCATTCCAAATATTACCTCAGAACTGTATTTGGGATTTGGCAGGGGCTATATTGAGTGATGATCACAATTGTGATGTAGGTCATGTGTTTGGGCTATTGCCAAACACCAGAGTTATATGATATGGGCCTCTGTGAAGCCCTTTCATATAAATTGGGTGATTATTGCATAATATAACTGCATCCAAACAAGGCCTTACTAACTCATAAAAAGATTCAAAATTTCAGGAGGAGAAATTTGTCTAAAATTCACAGTTGGTTTGAGAATCAGAGATAGTGCAAGTATCAAATTTCAAATTTCTTGTAAAACAAACTTGTTAAGATTTGAGGTCAGGAATTTGAAGCAGTGAGGGAAAATCTTGAGGGCAGAAGATTGGACCAAGGAGCTTAAGTGGGTTGGGAAAAATATGGCTCTGACTTGATTCTTGTTATTTCTACTGATAAACAGCCAGAATAAATATAAAACAACAATGGGCACAAAATGTGGTAGGAAAAAGATGATTTAAGAATATGCTTATAGCATATGGAGACAGCATTGTAATTTAACAATGGAAATAAAACAAAGAATTACAACTTTTTAATGGAAGACGTCAATACATCATTGATGGAAAGTAAAACAAGGCATCATAAATTAATGATGGAAAGAGACAGGGAACATCATCAAAATATTTTGATGGAAAGAAAGAAAATAATAAGAATGATAAGGGGGGTTAAAATTTGTGATTGTAGATTTTTATTGAAGAGGAATGTGAGCAGAGAAGAGAGGCCAGAATTCTGACAAAACTGAAATTATTATTTTTTTCTAGCTGCCATATGGTTTCAACAATTATCTCATTTTTGCCATATCTCTACCATCATCTTTGTTGATTGGAATTTCTGTTGGTAATTATTTGGGTATTTGTTGTTTGGATCATTGATCTCTGTCTTTCTTACATATTTCTTTTTCTATTTTATTCTGTGTTT
>SMGU01000995.1:0-10076 GCA_004348175.1 Puccinia novopanici
AGGTAAGCATTTCCCTTCCTTTCTCTCTTCTTCACTCCTTCACCATTCTAGTTTTAGTTACTGATAGAAGAAATTTGGATCCCTTCTCTCAGCTACTAGCTAGATACTTGCAATAAAGCCCTTACATTGGTACCAGAACCCTTCAGGCCTTATCCTGGCTCATAGTGCCCTTTTGAGATCTATTCAGTGACACTGAAGGACTCAAACAGAGTCCTTACATTCCCACCAGCCAAATCTCAGCAGACAGGATATTTTGGGTCTGACCAAAATATCCTATCATAGCCCTGTGTCATAACTTGATCCTGAGAAGGGAGAATTGTTTCACTTATGACGGAAATCTATGATTGTAATGATGATCGGTGGCAGCCAAACGGCCCCGTATTTTTTTTATGAAAGATGACATGCCAGCCTACAGAACTGCTGATTTGGTTTGCTCTGAAGGCTGAGGGATATTTTGAGGGAGTTTTAAATCTCAAAAGTTCACAAATCTGCCTGAAAACCTAATTGGCAGGGTGATTTTTCCGCGGGCCGGGAGGCGCTTGAGGAGAGGCTTTTGTTAAGCTCGTCTTCTTGCCTGGTCATTATTTCCTCTCAAGTAGCACTCAGATATTGGGTATACTGGTAAAAAACAGTAGTGGGAATCCACTTGCTTGCGCTAACACACAAAAAAGGGGCAAGCTTTGCACTTCTGCATGTCAAGTCCGGTAGGGAAGTGGCTGTGTTGAGTGAGTGGTTAAGTCAAAGTGTGCCCAGGATGGTTGGTGTGCTGTGCACCACTTTCACCCTCAACGCTTTACCTTGATGGCCAACAACATCGACCTGATCACCAAACCAACAACAACCCAACCATCACTCTCTCTCGAAACAACAGAAGGCACTCATGCTGACAACCATACCTCCACCCTCCCCCATCGTGATCAGTTCGACTTCCCAGAGCCAACCCCTTCCGAGCCTCCCCGAGTCCACTCCATCTTGCCGCCCAGCGTGGCGATATCGAAGCAGTCAAGCAACTACTCGACTCGAATCTTGCCCATCCTACCGATGTCGACCATCAGCAGATCACCGCCCTCCATTGGTCCGCCATCAACGGCCATCTTAACCTGTCTTCCCTTCTCATCTCCCGTGGCGCAGTCATCGATGCCTTTGGCGGTCAGCTCGTAGCCACACCATTGATGTGGGCCGCACGAAATGGCCGCGTACAGATCGTCCATCTGCTCTTGAAACACGGCGCGGATCCAAACCTGCTCGACAGCCAGGCATTCAACACCCTACATCTTGCCACCCACTCCAGCTCAGCTCTAACACTATGCTATCTGCTCTCGTGCGCCTACGATCGCGTCGTCATCGACTCTTCCGACAGGGAAGGCCACACGGCATTACATTGGGCTTGCTATCAGGGCGACAGTCTTTCAGTCGACCTCCTACTCTCTCACCATGCATCCGTCGCCAGCAGGGACCTCAACGGAATGACCCCACTCCATGGGCAGTCGTCAAGGGAAACTCGAACTGCATCCGCCAGATCGTCCTGGCAGGCGCCGACATCCTGGCTCGCACCATCGAGGGTAAAACTCCACAGGATATGGCTGTTGAACTCAAGTCGACCTTCGCGTGGAACAGGGGACTCTCAGAGGCTGGCATGAACCCCAACGGCACCAAGAGAGTCTTACCCCTTGGTACAGGTCTCAGGATGAAATCTCTCATGTTCCTCTTCACCATCCTCTGCTTCGGTCTCGCCTTCCAAACCTTATCCTCACTACCCTATTATTCCTCTATTCTTCTCGTCCTCGCTCAAGCCTATGGCGCACATCACGTCATCACTAATACCATCCTAGATGCCAAACATCGCAGTCCAGGTCGGCCATCAGAAATCATCACGCAGAGTCCTTACTTCTCAACCATCATCGTTGCCAGTTTCTTCTGGGTCGGGGGTGCCTGGATGGCTCGTGTCTTACCTCGTTAGTCTTCACCATATCCTTTTTTTTCTTTTGTTCAAATGTCCAGTTACTAAGGCTCTTTCATCAACTTTGATATTCATCATCATCAGACACCCAAGATCGACCATCGCTTAACTTGTTCTTCATCCTCTTTAGTTTGATTTGCGTTTACAATTTTGTGCGCTCGATCACATTGGATCCCGGCTATATACCTCTCCCTCGAAGTCCACTTGATCGTAAAACTGTTCGTCTTGCCCCTCTTGCTCTCAGGAACCATCTCTCATCATGTTTCCCACTCCACTTCTTTCTATATAAAAAAAAAGGTTATCCAAGGCCTAGTTGAGCGTTCTCAATTCGATGGGATGAATTTTTGTATCACCTGCGAGGTTTGTCAGCTCAGATATTCGGCCTTTCCTAACAGATCCTCATACCATATCGACTAAGAAGCCAGCTAGAACTCATCTTTTCAATTCTTTTTGACTCTCAGAATCGAAAACCATTGAGGAGTAAACATTGTAAGATCTGCCAACGATGTATTGGCAAATTTGATCAGTTTGAGTCCTGCTTGACTTTATATTCCTATTAGCATCGACCCTTCCTCCCTAGCAAAAAAAAAAAAAAAAACTCGCATGATTAAAAAAACGGCGGATATACTAATTTCTGCAATTTTGTCATCATAGTCATTGTCCATGGGTTTGGAATTGTGTCGGGGTGGGGAACCATCGACAGTTTCTGGCTTTTGTGGGTACTTTGATCCTTGGGATTTCACTATTTGATATCCTAGCATTTATATGTGAGTAATCAAGTTACCTTTTTCATTCGCAGGATGTCGTCTAATCATATTCTCATTGTTGGTATATCTTGGGCTGGAAAGATTTTTCATCGGCCCCAGAGCTAGCGGCAATTGACCCAAGAAATCTACCGGCCTCCTGCTCAATTTCGACGACGTTCTGTCGGCTGGCAGCGTACGATACGTTTACGCTATCGATAGCCATCTGGGCGACGTTACAACTAGTCTGGACGCTGATGTTGATGGTCTCACAACTGTGGACGGTGAGCCGACAAATGACGACGTTCGAGCTGAGCAATGTGAACCGGTTCGGATATATGGGCGGCCGGGCGGGAACCTCAATGGCCGCCGCAATCCTCCCACTCCCACGCACACCACACCTCCGCCCAATCCTCCCTCTCCTCTCATCACCACCCCCATCATCATCATCATCACTCGAGAAAACCAAAGTCCTTGGTGTTTTGTCTCAAGCTCTTGGGCCTCGATCGGTTGCTTGAGGGCCCTCAGTTGATCAAAAAGTCCCAGAAAGCTACTAACCCTTTCAATAAGGGCCTCAAGGCCAACTGTCTAGATTTCTGGACCGCAGGAAACCATCTCGGGATCAATTATCTGGAACTCTTTGAGGTTCATCCTCTTTGTTTTCTCTTTCCTCTCTTTCTCTGAACCTAACTTTCTCTTTTTTTTTGGTGATGATGATGCGCAGGTTCCTGAAGGCGGCTTCCGGGTCCGGTCTAACGAATCATCCTCTTCCTCCGCCACTTCAGTTGACCCTAATAAATCAGGCGGCGGAAGAGGTCGTCTCAACAACAACCGCAATGGGTATGAACGTGTTGCGATGGACATTGTTTAAGCTTTTCTCTCAATTCCTTCTGCCAACCTGTCTTTCTCTCCAACCTTTTTTTGTTTATTTACTGTTGTGGCCTTCTCTTTTTTTTTTATTACATCTCGAGCTGTTGATTATGATTTTGATCAATGTTGTTATTTTTTACTTATTTGTCATACATGGATTTTTTTAGAGAAGAGAGAGATGTTGTGATCGTTTAGGGAGGAATGGTGAATATATATTTCAGAATGTGGAACTAACTACAAATGGTACTGTATACAAGCATGTGCTGTGGTGTAGTTGACTCTAATAAGATGCAGGGTATAAGCATATTCTTGTCCTAACAAGACACTATAGAAGTTAAGATTTAATGAGCTTTTACTTTTTTCTACTTTGGTTTCTGGAGCCACTTGTTAGTAGTGCACTTCCAGTCAACAACCGAGTCATAGCCACACACTTGTGGAAGGTGGCCCCTACAATATGAACCAAAGATGTCTTGCCCTATCTTGGGTTGGATGCACCAGAAAGCCCCATCCACCCATTATACAACACTCTCCTGCTCACAAGGTTCTTCTGTCGATCTATGGCTAGTTTCATGAGTAACAACAGTATGCAGCCTCATGAGCCAGGTTTTCCCCTTGCGTTCAAGTTGTTCTGTCTTGTTCCTGTTGTTCCCAAATTCCTTTTCTATACCCTCTTCCTGTAATCTTACATGTGTCTGAAGAGTGGTGGAAATTCTCTTCAATCATAATTTCATTATTTTCTTCTTTCATTTATTTAGATATTTGAATTCCTTTATGTATTTCTATATTACACTCCTTCATCTTTTATTATTATTTTTTGTCTCCTGTCTTATCTCTGAAATCCATCCCTTAGCTTGCCTCCATGTCCTTCCTGAAAACCACTATTATGAGCCCATCCATCCTGTTCTCCATTCAGGCATTGGTTCCCCATTTTTTTTATCATGAATAGCTCCTCAGTGTGAAAGAACTCCCTTGAGGAAAAAAATAGGTTATAATTATTGATATTTTGCTCAATTTATTGCTGGTGTCATATTCAACAACTCTGTGAATGAATGTGGAGTAATTTTTGTTTGCTTGGCCTTCACATGAAACAGAATGAAGCCGCTGATCAAGGTTTCTCAATCCAAGGGTGGTACCAATATAAACTGCCGCCCTTCTGGTTGTTGACCAGTAATAGCATGCTCAAATCACACTTGCATCATAAAAATGTGGTTGATCTGATACCATCCATCCATCACATGGTTGCATCTCTCTTTGATGCCACTCTGCTCCTACAAGAGTGCGCTTGTACGGGCTATGCTTGTTGCTCTTACAACATCTCTTTTTAAAGAGGAGTGCAGAGAGCTTCCAAATATCAGTTGGAAATCATTGCTGCTGCGTGGTACTATTTAATGGAGGCGGGACATGTCACAGCCCTGTCCAAATCTTTCATCGTTAGCACCACAGCCATGGGGTCTTGATATGATCTTCATGGCGAATGGTTGCTTCCAGACGGGTTGGATGGATGTTGTTGTTGTCTTTGTCTTGTGGCATGCTAGTTGATGATTGATGGAGGAATTAGAATGTTTGGATCTGTTGAGTGACTCCTGTATGAGTGCTGAAGTAGTTTCTGCTGAACCCCACTGAAGAATTCTCGCTTCAACTTCATCAACCTGGTCTCCTTCCCATGTCAGGTGAGCATCAACACAACCCATCAACATCCTGGAAACTGGACCAGTAGCAGCATAGAGGGAACTGACGTCCCTCCAACTCAGCAGCTCAGTATCTCGAACAACGGAAAGAGGAAATCGAAGTACTTCAATCTATCTTCGAGGACTTGACTTGTAAGTGTAACAGTACCCATCATTTCCATCTCCTGGAATGAACTTGAGGAAGTGAAATTGTATTACTTACTGGGGGTCTTCCTTTGATATTTGATGCCGGATATCCATACGTACTGTGCGATGAAATGCAGTTGAATCCGATGACCAGGTGATCCTTAAGACCGGGCCTGAAGAGCCCTCCCCTTCCAATCCTCGTAGGTCCAGGTTCATAAAAAACGATTCAAGTTATCTTTACTGAAAGTCGCTCATCGTGCCAAATCCCCTCATTTAATTCAGTCAGCGTGAACTTGAAAATCAAATATACGGAGAGATACCCGGATGAATTACCAGAAATCGAAATCGAACCGGTTGAAGGTGAACTTACGGAACTGGAGATGGAATCTACAATCGAAAAACTCAAGGAGACAGTCAGTTTTTGTCTCTCTCGATTGACCATATTGACCATCTTGGCTCGATCTGACGCACAATGTCGATATATATTAAATTGATCCTAAGTAGGCTCATGAATCACTCGGGATGGCTATGATTTTCACTCTTTCGCTTGCTTTGCAACAAGAGCTTGGACAGATTCTTTCCGCTCGGGCTGCGGAAGTAGTCCGTCTGGAGAAGGAGGAAATCAAGAAAGCCGAGGAAGTATGTGTTCTGTTTTACATCATCGTTTCCTTTGACTGCATCCAAAGCATCCGTGATCCTGACTCACATTATCCCGATCGAATGATATCTTTGTTTTTATAGGCAGAGGCTGCTCGCAAGAAAGGTACACCAATCACGAAAGAAACATTTGCGGTCTGGAGGGCCAAATTTCACGAGCAGAACCAGCTCAAAAAACTCAAAGAGGAGGAAGAAAGATACAAGTCTTTAACACCTAAGGAGCGAGAAGAAAGGAAGAAATCTGGCAACAAGTTGACGGGTCAGTCTCTGGCCCTTTTCTTAGTCCTATAACACTGCTTGCCCTTCCTCCTGACACATGTTTCTCTTCGACTTTTCCAACCACTCAGGACGACAACTGTTTGAATCCAACCAGGCCTTAATCACTTCCGACAGTACGTTAATCGAGGCGGACGCGGAAGAATTCGACTTGTCTCAGTTTCCCAAAGAAGATGATCCGGCTCCAACAGATCCCTAAAGGCATACTTATCCATGTTATTTTAGTAAGACATGCCATTGGCCCAAATTACTTGACATATTAAAACAAGTATCTACTCAATAAATTCGACCCCCAACAAACCTTTAATGTTGTGGCTCACAGCATGAGAGCGTCTTTGCATAATTGGGCTCATCCATTCAAGTAATACGATCATAGCCGCAGCTAATTGGAATCTGGGAGATTCGTTAGGAAACTTGCGAATCAGTGGGGGTTTACATGGACAAAAATCTTGGTTTATTTTTGAACGTCTATCTGGAGATTGTAAGGCCACTGTGCTGCTACTTTTCAGCCTGATCATCCACGTGCATCCTCTTCAACTCTTCTACACTGTCTTCTGTTGAATTGATCACCCCCTTTTTTTAGTCAATCATGGTCTTTATCATCCATTCCATCACAATCAGTGATGCTTCATCTTTCTTCCCAACTCATTCTTGTGCCACCTTCCTATCCATTGTTAAGTTATGTCAAGCTTTTGCCGTTATTTATTGATCATTTTCCCTTTCCCTATATGAATGTTTATCTTAGGATGTGCTTGAACATGGTCTCTTCCTCCTCCCCACAAAACGTTTGGGCTCTTTTGCTGGAGCTTACTCATCTGGCTTGTGTGCCAGATTTTTCACCAAACTCCAAGCTTCACCATTCTAACCCACCTATGCTAAAAAAACAAAAAAGTATTTGCTAACTGCCACTGCTGACTCCTATCAGCCTGAAAATTCCCCCTTGTTTTTTGGATTTGTGAAAACAACAAAATAAGCATGATTGGTGAATCACTGATGAACTATGATCAGCTCAGCCAATTTAGGTATGCTGGTGGTTAGTGCAGTGGGTTGCACCACTTGAGAAGCATTTCAGTTTTTTGTGGTTCTAATTATAATTGGGGGCTGTCAAATCACATTGAATGAGATGAGTGAATAACACTATAATTACTTGAGTACATAACACCTCTTGGTGTGAGAAGTGGCTCATTACTAGTTGAATATTGGTGTCAAGCATTATGAATGAGTCCAGATTCCAGTTCCAGAAAACTCATCTTCATTATCAAAAATGTAGTGAGTAAGTAAAAAAAAAAGGCACAATGAGAAACCACAATGATAAAACTCATTGCAAAAATAAACCCAGCAGCCTCTTGGTTGTTTGCTTTGATAAGAAGCCACAAGGAAGTTTCTAGCCTATCAGTGAACACAAAATTAAGTCCTTGTATCTTCTATCAAAATTTGGAATACCCAATATTTCAGAATATAAGATAAAAGCGGGAATAAAAAAATGGTTAGAGAACCTATTGATTTTTTTTTCCCCTTCCATTAGGCCTGCATTCCAACAGTTAGTCTACAATGTTCAAGAGAATAATGCGGGCTTCTAACTTGGTTGGGACTGACTATAATTATCACAAGGCAGGTGGAGGTTTTGGGGGCACCCTTTGAATGGCCAATATTCTTCAGTATGAGATGCCAAACAGTCCACCTGACCTTTTTTTCTGAGAAACCAATGTGTCCCATTTGGTATGATGGCTCAAGAGGTGTTGATTTTTTTGGGAAGCTGAGTTGATTCGGGCGAGTGACAGCCCATGTGACATGTATGCTCTTCCGCCCGAGTCAACTGCGGCAGGGAACGCGTCTTGTCGACATGTTGAACAAAGCTGGAGAGAGATTAATCGATACCACCCAGCTGAATACGAGGACAGCGAGCCGATGAAAGTGACGATCAAGTCGTTCAACCCAGTGGCGCATTGGAAATGGAACCTGGAGAACTCGAAGCCGATTGACCCGAACCACGAGCCGGAGACGCTCCCGGCCCTGTCGAACCCGGACTCCTCAACGGACGATAAGAGCCTGGACGAGAACTTGGAGGTCCCCGGGGACCAGGCTCCCAATCCAATGATCGATGATGAGGATGACGAAGACCTCTGTGGCATTTGTCGAGTCGCGTTCGAAGGGTGTTGTCCCGATTGCAAAGTCCCCGGTGAAGATTGCCCACTCAGTTTGTGTCCCCTCCTTTTCTCGCCTCTCGCTTCCAAATTCTTTTCTCCCCGTTTTCCAAACCCCACTTAGCTTGTTGCACACTGCCATGAACTCGAGATCTAGCCGATTGGGTCGTTGCTTTGGCTGAGATCAATCCAAAACTCCTACCGCAGTTTGGGGCGAATGTACGCATATATTCCACATGCATTGTCTCCTGAAATGGATCGCACAAGAGTCCAGCAAGCAATCATGCCCAATGGACCGTCGACCTTGGGGTAAGTGACGGCCTCCTTCGTCCACCTCACTGTGCTCTTGAACCGTAGCACTAATTTCATCTCTTTGGCGATGCCAACATTACAGTCACTGCCGGTGGACATGCGGGACTCTAGACCATGGCTCAACGCGAAATCGCTGGGACTTCAGGGGGAGCGGCCGACACAAACGTGGTTATTGGATTGTATTATTTACTAAGTCTGCGAACGCACATTCGGCGTCATGATGTACAATTATGTTCAACTAGAATAATGAGTCACCAATTAAGACTACATGGCTTGGCAGGGAAGCGGCTTCATTGCATTTCACGGTGGGATGATTAAGGAACTTTTGGCCGTAAATAGAGGTACTAATTGAAGCGCAGCTAGCTTAACCGATGGTGGCCGTTATGGGTTCTGGATGGAGAACAAGAAGCGAACATGTCAGTCAGTTTGTTCGATCGAGCTTGGGAAAGTTCGGTAGAGCAAAATCAACAGGAAAGATAAAAATGCTGCAGTATGTCGAATCAGTGCGGTTGAATTAGAAAAAGTTACATGAACCAGTTGTTTGTCGCCATCTGATGAACCCCGTCCTTTCCAAGAAAGAAACGGAGTTATCGTTGGACAGGGATAACTAATAATCGTCATCATATGGTTGCATACGAGCACGGAGAATGAGAGAGGGGAGTTTGAGGAGTAGAGTGAAATCGTGCGTGCTTACCATGTTGAGCTGCAGTATTGACATCGAGCATTGAGGCAGGGGGATACATGATGGCCTGGTGCTATTTATTCATCAAAAATGATCGTTTGAGTTGTGGGTCCAACTTGGCAAGTTAGGGTTACGGTACGATTACTCGTCTGTCACCACCCTGTCACCAACCTGTCACCAGACAACACAAGGCCTCACAAGTCCCAATTTTTTCACTGCAGTTCTGTAAACTGTTGCATTGTGAATCTTGCTAATTTAACACAAGCCCCTCGATCGGAGGGCCTGGTGAGCTTGGCTGGCAGGAAGCGGAGCCTACAAAGCAGGGACTTGGGAATAAACCCGTCCACTTGGTGTGGAAGCTTAGAGCTTTTTGGTGGGGCATTTTTGCTTGTGACATAATTAGTGCCAGTACTTCCCATGTGAATTTCCTTGATTTGACCAGGAGGAAGGCATAAATTTTCTCTTTATTTTTGTCTAACACTCGGGGCCCAGGTGGTCTCAACAACTGCCCCATTCATCATTCCAATTTGAATTTTTGCTGCTAATCTCAGGCTCTTATGTGAGTTGTGTTTGAGTATGATTCACTAAACTTCCTTAATCCTCCAAATACATGTTTAT
>SMGU01000996.1:0-18100 GCA_004348175.1 Puccinia novopanici
CCTTCTTCTTCCAGTTTTGGCTTACCACAACGTCCTTACCTGTAAAACAATTCGCATAACCTCTGAAACAACGAAACTCTGAAACATCAGAATCAGCCTGGAAACCTGTCAGAAACTCATAGAATCATGACACAGGGACTCACGCTGTAAAACACGTTTTACACGCAAGTCTCTCCCTGCGGTCGGGGCCCCCACTAGGCACAGGGAGGAGCCTTGTGTTAAGTTGGGGATCTTCGACCTTTGTGAGTTCTTTTTTGTGGTAATTCCTCGCCTTTGTCTGAATCTGAAAGAAGGTGGTTGGTACATTAGTTGTCTTCCAAAAGGTCGTGGACCGTTTGCTGTGCCAATCTTCGTCGATACTTTTTGTTCTGGTGGTTAGCATTTTTGAAAAATTCGAGAATGCCAATGCGGCTGCACCGGCTAGCTCCGGATTCAAGTCTTTTAGAAGTTTAGCCCCGTCAGACTACGAGCCGGGTAGTAACTTCTCCCGATGCGGATGCTCTACAACACCTTCGCGCGCTTGGCTCGTCTGCTAGTAGATTTTTTTCTATTATACAGGTGCATCAGGCGATGTAAAGAGGCGCAATGGATCCTTCTTTTCTCTCACTGTGTGTGTCACATCACTTGAAACTGTCGGCACAACACTTACCTTATACCACCCCAGTTTGAGGTGGCCATGAGTGCTTATTCTGACCATTCTTCCTTTCTCTCTCTCATGCGCGCCTCACGCTTGCAGGCTATAAATGGCCCTTCTTTCTACGGGTTTCTATCCCTGATCAATTAATCACACAGCTTTTACAGCGCTATCCAGCGGTCTTGATCACCTCTCACCTATATATATATTAGCCAAGCCACCCAAACGAGCCAGCATCTGGCCGCATTATCTGTGCCCAACCAGACCCACGGTGCAACCTCCGATTGTCGGTTTGCGCAGCCAGCCCACTCGATAGGGATGTGGTGTTTCAGACTCGGCTTCAACATCCTCGTCACGCTCCTCGCTACCATCCAGCATGTGCGGTCCAATCCCGCGCAAGAGTTCTTAGACCAAAACTGCAGGAGATGCGGAAAAACCAACCGCGGAATTGCCGAGTTGGAAAACGATAACGTCAAAGCATGGGACTCCCCCCCCATTTGCGATGCCCCACTCTACTGCACTCACAACAATCCGCATGGCACATGCATCGGCGAGAAGCGAATGATAAGGTTCAGATGCACGAACTGCCAAGAACGTCAGTCAATTATCCATGGTTGCAGCAAGACGACGCTGGGCCCGAGGCCCGACTACGAAATTGAGCATCGCGTGGTAGAATGCTCACCGGATTGCACTGGCTAAGCGGGCACCACACTCGCAGGCGCAGAATCTCGTGAAAAATCATTCTTCGTGTTGTTAGTCCCATGCATTTACCAGCCAGTTCGCCATGCTGACCGCTGTACTGTAACGGTTTTCAGATTTTTCTACTTCAAGGAAAAATAATTTTATCAAAATTCTACACAAAACCATCTCGAAATTCTGTCGCCGTCTTTATGTTTGCCCAACAGATTCACAGATTCTTGTAGAAGTATCCAGTCTTCGTTGTAGCTGCAGCATCAATACTTTTTTTGTGCGTGCTAGTTTGGTTTCTTTCTTCGTGGCAAAATCTTTTTCCTCTAGGAAAACATCACTGGAAATAGAAACTCTGTTAAAGCCACAAATCCAACTCGGAGTGTGATCTTATCTGGTCCACTAATTTCCATGTCAATCGGAGTTGAGATCCTTGCGTGTCTCTCGATCTTCACTCCTAGCTAGTCTATTGTTGAAAAATAATTCCTCGGGCTCACATGTACCCGCTGCCTCAAAGACCCCCCTCCCCCGATCCATACTCTCCATCTCACGCTCACCCCTCTTCACCATTGTAACCGCGTTTTGGTCCAGCATACCCCCTCATGAGCTTCCCATTGTCAACTCCCCTTTTTTTAGGTTTTCTGGATAATTTATGAAGTTCTAGGATGTGTGAGTTATCTGTTGATAGTCCTTAGTGCAAGACAGAGTCACTACCGCATTGCAGCTGTCGTTGTTGGAAAAACTGCCTCGTGGGTGCCATTGGGCCGTTGAGATGAGGGTACATTACTCTTAGATATAGGCCATGGTGAATGAGTGGTTCAAGAGAGGTGGAGACTGGGGAATGGACGCACACAGGATAGGAATGATGTTATCCTGTGTCCATATCATACATATCCAACGGAGATATCCAAGGTCCAAACATGCCAAAAGGGCCGGGGGACGCGTCACAAGCCGTATCTCCACATCTTCCAAGTGGCCAAGGCCAAAGTGGGTCGCGCGAATGATGGTGTGGGTTGTTGGCCATCTGAGGCTGACTGTTCGAGCCGCCCCGAGACCACCCGCAGCTCGGGTCGGCTACCAAAGCCCACGTTGAGCCAGCCACTGGAGCTGGGAAGCCAAGAAGTCCAAGAGTAGATACGACAGCAGGGAAGGAGAGATCCTGGCCGCACTGCAACCAACTGTGCACGACCATTTGGTATCCAATCTCCTTTCATTTCAATTTTCATGGTTGTTCTCGTGGTGATTGTTGCTGGGGAAGACGGTGGTTGATTCCTTGGAATCTTCTAAAAGAGAAAGCATCAGTTCGAAGAGAGGCAGAGAGACAGTCTTTAAAAGAGATGAAAAATATAGAAATGGACATAATAAAGTGAGATTACCATAATACATCGCCATAGAAAGGAGAAAAGAAAAAGAAAAGAAAAAACGAGATCAAAAGAAAATGAGGTATGAGAAGGGTACCCAGCTATACGATGAGACCGATAATGGTAGGATTAGAGGGGGAAGGTTCCGGGGTAGTAGAGGGTAGGGATTGACGGGGCGGCAGCAAAAGTAGTAGCGACAGGTGCTAGCCCGGCCAGCGAGCGAAGACGGGCGAGATGATTAGAGTCAGGGATGCTATGCCAAGGATCGAGATGGATGGCGCTGAGAAGGTTGGGGCATAAGGCTCCGTCTGTCGTTGCAGCCAGCCATTGATCTCGTCCTGCAAGGAGAGCCTCTTGAAGACGACCAGAGTCAAGGGAGTCCTCCCAGAGCTTTCGGTGACAAGTGAGCAGGAAATATTGGCGTGAATGAGGACCAGTTCAAGGTGCTGACGGCGCGCTTGCACCATATTGAAGCGCACAATACGCGCTGGGCCCCATCTTGCAGAAAGCGGTTTAGCTCTTCGCAGTCACAACACGTACAGCCCACCCGGGGCCGCCGAATAGTGACGCCTGGTTGTGGACATGCTCCAAGAACCCGATCGTCCAACTGGGCAATTAAATGCTTGAGTGAGCTGCGGCTACGACAGGCGGTTGAGGGAGAACGATCGAGCAGCCTGCGCCGGCGTGAGTTGATACAAGAACAGCATCCAGAAGCCGCGCGCATGTCCTGCGCCGAGAACCGGGCAGAATGCGTACTGATCTAGTGGAACGGCACCAGCAAACTATCCCCATCGACGCTGAGATCATGGAGGTCGCATGCAAAATGGACCAGAGACTCGGGAGTCACCGCCACCACCCGTCTATCTGCCGAAAGCGTGTCATTTGCTTGGAGGGGGTCATCTCCTGGTTGAAAAAGCACGCGCTAAGGCTTCTCCACACTTCCTTGGCCTCGGACCCTCGCGGTCGCCCTGCCTCCGTTCCGTGAATCCCGAGTCGAGACAGAAAGCCGAGTAGGAATGCGCCAGATTGGGATTGTGGAAAGCGGTCAAATGTAGACGTGAGACTGGGGCAGATGGGTTCAGAATTCACCTCAGAGACAACAATCTAGATCGTGTTTTTTTTTTTTTTGATGACATGCGGCAAAAAGAAAAGGACTTACAGCGTGGTTGTCTTTTCCCATGTCTCATTGACAAAAAAAAATGGCAGACATGATGGTGCTTGCATCCTCCGCAGTAGGAATCTCATCCTCGTCGAATAAGCTGCAAATACATTGAAGGATAGGCCCTTGCATGATTCGCTGATAGGAGGTGCTGCTGCATCATAGGCAATCCTCTCGACAAAGCGGATGCGCTCAGTCAGAGATGGGAAGCCAGCAAGGAGTAATGGCATCCTATTTATCCGGGCCACGGAGATGCGAGTCAACAGACAATATTGAGCTGGCGATTATACGTATACATGGAGAGTCGGCCGGAAAGATAAGGATGGATACTATGTACCGGGTCTGGTACTTTTGATCACACTCTGACTCTGGACGGGTGTCTAGCCATTCCTCTAGCCAGTCGAAGAAGGTTTCTGACAAGGGGCCGCGGTGGGAGCTCAGGGTTAGTTCGAAGAGTTGAAAGTGCAAGTGTTGGAGGGCGGACTTGAGGATATCAGTGATGGTCCCTGGCTACAGCCCGCAGAGGGATTGCTCGGTGTAGAGTCCGCTCAACGCGTCCAGCAGGGGCTTGCAAGCCGAAGGGCGCAAGCAAGCTCCTGCAAGATGGCAGATCGTTGAGCTGGTAGGTAACAAAACCGGTACTACTAACGCCAGGCATGCTCACCTGTTTGAGCAGGGTTAGACTTGGCTGGCTCAGCCATTGTCATGAGCTTCATTCAGACAAAATCAAGGCCAGCTTATGATTCCGGGTAAAGAATATTGCAGTTCCGTAAAACTCTTTCCTGCAAATTTGTCCGACTAGGCTTTGCGCCTGGTGGCCTGGGCAAGCTCACCGAAGGGCCAAAGCAGTAGACAGGTCCCACCGGCGCAGATCAGATTGGCTTCTGCATCTCGGAACTAGCAGGGGACAGACCGATGCACTCCGCCGGGGAAGCCCGGAAGCATGATGGGTCAGATTCATTATAATTTATGAGTCTATGAGATGTCGCTACACTAGGCCGGCGGTTGGTTTTGGCCGGGACGAGCTCGAGCCCTGCTTATTCGAGGCACTTCATGAGCTCCCCGTGGTGGTAAGTAATAGATTCACACGATCCAAGCGCCATAGGATTGGGATTGCAAGCCAACATGTCCCATCACGTTTGGTGGGCCGGCTCCATTGAAACGCATCAATGGGCCAAGTACAGAAGCTAGCTGGGCGAGTGCCAGCGAGACAATGCCCCTAAAAACCAATGCCGATTCGACCCCCATATATGCATTGGAATTAATGCTAATCAATGGAACGTCTGAATAGCTCACCTCTTCGGTGAAATCCCTGGACCCTTGACCAGTTTTGTATCGCAGGTGCGTCTGCTTCCCGGACTGAGTATTATAAGAAAGACAACAAACCGGCCGCTGCTTGCTTGAACGAAATTATGTCCCAAAAATACTCTCAGAGTACAAGCGAGCCTGAAGCTGACTGCGATGGAAGCCAATCCCAGGTTTCACATCCTGGCTACTCTGCTGTCCTCATGTTTCATTTATGCTGTGCCAACACAGCGACGTTAGAGCAACAGAGACTGAACAGTTGAGATTTGACATACTCGCCACTTCTTCAACCGAACCTGCACCAAGTCTTAACTGATTACTCAAGTGGTTAACTTTTCCCGCTGGTTCGAATCAAGCACCTCTCCTACTTTGAACTGTCCAATCTTATCAGTCGATCATCGGCGGCTGGTGCAGCAAGAAACGAAAATGATCAGGTGGCTTGCCCGGCTGTTTATTGTGTGGGTGGCCATCATCTTCGTCGCAAGTGCGAATGAAGAGATTCTCCATGGAGGGCAGCAGCTTGTGGAGGCCTCAAATGAAGCTGCCTCATCAACCACTCATACAACTTTTCCGCCAGTCGAAAGGGAAAGCCGCACAACCGACAATGCGCTGAACACGGGGAAGAAAGCCAGATTACAAACCGATGAGTCTGATGATGATCTGTTGACAATCGGTCTGGGAACTAGAGGAGCTTATCCTTCATACCCTAGCTCTTTCGGGCAGTCTTCTAGGTTCGGAGTCATCTCTGTAATGACCGAAAAACCCATTCACCTTGCAAACAGTCACGAACATTTCAAGTTCAAGAGTAATGATTATCAGCTATTTCCATCTGGTGTCAGCTTGGAACAAGTCAACTCTCAAGCCAGCAGCAGTACAACAAGAAGAGACTTTTTATCTGATTTCGATAAGACCCGCGAGAAGGACTCAAGTGCTTCAACCGAACATTACATACCTTCGCCAACAAACCCACCAAAAAGTCTCAGTGAGTCTTTTATAATTCTGGAAATGAAGACACAGTTGCAAAGTGATTCTCAGCTAACCCGAAGACCTTTGGGAAATTCAGGGACTCATGAACAGGATGGCGGCAGAGGTACCAAGAGAAAAATTTGGAGCTCATGGGGTGATTCATTGTCTTTGAAAACTGGCGTTACCTCGGATGAAAATGATGCACAACACAGTTATGCCACAACAGACTTCCTATCCAGCTTCCCTTTGGAGCAGCTCAATAGCTTGTCAGCTGAAGAAAATCACATTGCTACGCCACAATTCAACCCACAAGAAATCCAGCAAGTCATCCGGCCTTTCCAGCTGGGAAGTAACACACCATCCTATCAGAATGTAGGTGCTTCCATTGCACCAGTGTTGTCAGCAGGTTGCAGAATACCTCGGAAAAAGAGCTCAATGGCTGGACGGAATGGTGGAAATGTTTTATTATCTTTGAAGCGACCTGCGCAAGGGGAAAATGAGAAGAGTTGGGGAGCTGGTCAAGGAACAACATCTTCTCCTAGGTCACAAGCTAAACACAGCCTCAGAGCAGAGAAAAATATTTTAGTTGACTGGCCAAGATCAACAAAACCATTATTGAATCAATCCCCTAGACCCCAACACAAATTATTTCAGTCAGGAAATCAAGGCTCATCATCTGAAAACCCAGAACACATTCCTCAAGTCTCAATGATGCCCAAATCTCACTGGCCAGAAACCACTATGGATATTGGAAATCATCCAAGTCAGATTGAATATGGTACAACAAATTGTGAAAGGTTAAAATTTAACACAGATCTATTCAAGGGTGAAGGTCCATATCAATCAGACAGAGAAGATATAGTGGCGCTACTGAATTCAATACAAAGACCATCCCAGGGGAATGTTGTGTTCACAAAGGATCAACTGGATAAGACCTGTTTATTTTTGAGGAAAAAACATTTTATCATCTCCACACCTTCAATGACTGAAATAGGAAGATTTATGGGTAATATTGATAGATGGTACCAGTATTGGAATACACATGCAAAGATTGAGTTGGACAGTTTGCATGATGGAGAGGAGGTATTGCCTTGCCGGTTTATTTTCCCAGTTTTCTTGCTTTATGTGGAGATGATCATTTCCATTGTCCCATTCAGGGAAGAACTACCATTGGGTGCAGAATTGAACTATCCGCAGGAGATGAGGAATGCAATCCAATCATATCTAGACTTCAACACACTTATGCAAAATCCACCAGAAAATGGAGACTATGAAATTTGGACAAGAAATTGGATGTCTTTCAAAGATGGTATATGTCGTGCCAGTGTAAAACCTGCTGGAATTCTTTGGACCTTCATTGAGTTTTGGATGAAATATCATTATACAGCTCTCTGGAATAGGGTCAAAGAAATGAACAATTTGCATATCTGTGCTATGTTCAAAGTTTTCTTCAACACCATCTTTGTCCGTGGAATTAAAACTCTCAATGAAAAGCTAAGGTATTCTCTACCCCAGAAGTGATTTTTTGGTTTTTTTTCCTCTTCCGGAAAATCTTTCAACAAAAAACATAGTCAGGGCTTAATCTGGCCATATGTTCATCACTTTTTTTCTTAAAATGACTGTCCTCTTTCCTCAAAAAATAATTCACTTTGTTGATTTTGACATTTGAAAAAAACTCTACTTTTTCACTCTATTTATCATGACTATTGTGTAGCAAGCTTGATCTCAATTTCTCCCTGATTATTTTTAACTTTTTTTTCCTATTCTTCTCACCCAAATTCCTCAAATTTCAGTCTGGTATTCTTAAATTTTCTAGGATTGTCCATGCATGCCTCAGATAAGGAATCTACATAATGAAAGGCAGAATTATTCCCTGATAATGGGAAAATGAATCAACAGAAAGGCATCCTTCAATTGAAAAGTCCTGCAGGGGTAATTTGGTGGTTCTACTTTATTTATGTCCTGAAGTTGAAAATATTCACTGAGTCTGGTTTTCAAAATATTATGCAATTTGAATTTTGGGCTTTAAAGTTAACTGGAGGACTTCCCGTCGGTCTGGAATGTCTAATTTAGACGGGCTAAATCTAATTTCCAAACTTTGTTTGGTGGTGGGAACCTGACTGTCGTCAATTTTCACCACCCAACAAAGTTTGGGATTTAGAACTGGAAGCACCAGATTAAGGAATCTGGACGACAGGAAGTCCTCCACTCTGTCTTCAACCACAGAAAAGAATAGTGATCATTTGATGAGATAGTTCACTTTCACTTCTTTCCTTCACTTTCTAAGGATTCAATTGTGTGAATAATAGAGCGCTAAGTTTTCTGGCAAGGCTTCCATTTTTACATTCAATATCTGCTGTGGGTACATATGTCTGAACAGTGATACATTATATATTCACTTTGAATTATTTTGAGCAGCTTTGCATAATTCAACACAGCTGCCTCATGGTGGCCCACTTCAGACATATTGAATACAAAATGCCATCCTCAAACATCCTGGCCTCAAGAGAAAAATGCAGCAGCAGCCCTCTAAACATGTCTTGCAGGTTGATCCAGATCTAGCGTCACAATGTTTGGTCTTAAAGGCCATGTATATGAGGGTTCAAATGGTGGGGGCTTTGAGGAGAAACGAAAAGACAAGATTGGAGCACGAGGGAAAAATGTGGAAAACGGTATAAGAAATAGTAAACAGGGCTACTCGGCGGGCTTGGGATTTTTGAGTTTGCTCAGGGCGGAGAGAGTGATTTGCTGGGGGAGAAGTTGAGCGGCGGAGGAGGTATCAATAGTGGGGAAGGGAAGGGCCTTGATATGGCCGGGCAGAAGCGCCTGGTTCTGGATATTCCAGCCTTTCCGAATCCAGTGCTGGCCGACCCTGTGGACGCCCTTTTCGGCATCCGTCACCCGCACGAAACCCTTCTTCGGCCCCGGCACCTGGCCCTTCACATACATCACGTTCATCTCCGTGTCGATCCGCGCCACCAGTAGGTTCCGCACCGTCACCGGCCGGTTCCCCATCCTTCCTGCCATCTTCTTCCCCGGCCACACTCGTCCCGGATCCTGTCATATCACACATCGTCATCCCCTCCCTTCTTTTTTCCTCATACCCTATATTGTCCCGAGCCGCCGGACCTCTACTCGCTATGCAAAGAGGAGGGGGCTACTTACTTGGTGTTGCCCAGTGGATCCTGCTTTTCGATGGTGCTTAGTCGACCCATGCGACGCATTTCCTCCGCTGAAGCCCCAACGCTTCATCACACCTGCGAAACCTTTCCCTTTCCTATTGTTGGTTTCCAAAAAAAGAAAAGACTGTCAACAATAAATTCAACTAAGTGATAAACAAATGGGACGAACGAATTAGATTTGACATCGACGAATTGACCGGGGACGAAATGAGCGGCGGATATAGAAGTACCTGCAAAAAAAAAAGGGTTAATATTCCCCGAGATCACCAAGACAAAAAAAACACAAATCAGCGGAAAGGGATCTACCAATGGGAGGAAAGGAGAGATTGTGATCGACGACGAATTCCGAGACTTTCTGCTTGGGAGTGAGGCCGAGATGTTTGTAGTATTTCAACTGGGCATTGTGGATAGAGTTCCTCGAGTATTTGTTGGTGCATCCAACCTGGATGGCATCGTAGCTGTCTCGCTCTTTGTACTTGTGCCCGACGACTTGCACGTCTTCTAGCTAAAACAATCCGGGGTTTTTTTCGAGCATATCAAGGAATCAGTTCCCCCGCGCCCCCCTTTTTTTTGTAATTTGTGAAGAAGAAGCAAGTCGAGAGATGCGATACCTCCAGTACGGTGACGGGAATTCTGATTCCGTCTGCGTCCCAGAAGCTCGACATGCCGCGTTTACGAGCGAGGACGCCGGTGCGGCGGATACCAGGGATCCATGCTTGTTGAGGCGGATGAATGAGATCGGTGATGGAGGTGGGGGGAGTCGTAGTTTCGGAGGAGGGCGTGGCTGCTGCTGTAGCCTGGAGGGAGGGATCTTCTGAGGCCTCGGTGGGTGCGGTTGGAGGAGGGGAGGGCGGGGATGATGCGCCGCCTCCTGCAGAGATAGTCGCAAGGGCTCGGATCGATGGTGTTATGGTCCGTGTCCGTATCTGCAGCTGGATGAGGGTCGACAGCATCAGAGGCTGCTGCTGGCAGAAGAAGCTCATCCTGAAAGTGTTGGCTGCTTCAGCGAGACACTGGTCGCCTTCTTTTTTGGAGTGGCCCAACTCTGCGCTTGGAGTGTCCACACCGCACACCCACAACTGGTATTGGGATTCATTTCCATTTCCTTGCCTTGAAAACTTCGCTTCACTACTCCTAATCCCGCATTTCTGCTTCCCTCATCCGACAGAAGAGTCTGATGGCAACCCTGTCCTGCCGAACCCGACGCAAGACTGCTTATCCTACAATTGGAGTTACTCCAGGGAATGAAGCCCAACACCAACCGGGGGCAAAATGAGGTCCCGATCGTGCGACAGGTTGCAATGTATTGTGACACCATCAGGACAGTCATGTCCTGTATATACACCAAAGGTGAAGTTGATCGAGATTTTGTTGGTGGAAAAACCAATTTATGGTGGCACTGAAGTGCCAAATTGGCCACAAAAATTGAAAAATGAACATTTTATGGGTTTTATCCGCCATGTTGGCCATATCTACTGCCAAAATAGTCAGATTGACAGCCTGGAGCCGCCATTCTGGACAGGCAGTATTTTTGGCCCAACAGCTTGGACCTGCAACATTGGCCACACATGGCTATCAACTGCCATCACTGGCTCCTAGCCGCCAATCAAGCCATGAAAGATGTTTCTTCACCTTTAGTACATGGCTTGAGAAGAATACATCAATCCAAGATCCCCCCCCCCTGTTGAGGTACAAGTTAGTGTGCTACCATGATGTACCACCTCAGTTGAACCATTACCACTACTGCCCAACCACCATGGCAACCACAAGTGTCTGTAGCCTAGTTGGTTAAGGCAGCACTCTAGAATGTGTTTCAGCATAGCTGACACCGCATGCAAACCAGTGACGATTATGCATAATCGTCATCCGGACGATTCTCGCGCAATTTTAGTTTGACGTCCTAGACTGGTCGTCGACGTATGAGGACCGGCGGTCGACGTCGGACCAAAATTGTCAGCTAATCGTCAGTTGTGGGGCCCAGATGACGATTATGCATAATCGTCACCGGTTTGCATGCGGTGTGAGGTTGTGGGTTTGAGTCCCACCAGACACATCTTAATTTTCACAGTCTCTACACCCCCTCCATTGGCCTGAAGATACAGATCCATTCAATGATCAATCACAAAACAAGGTGGTCAGAATGTGGTTGGGTCCCACAATATAACACCTTTTTTGGCCATCATATAGAGACTTACTCACCCAGTTCCATAAGATAACCCTAACCCACCATCACCCCGAGCTCCACTACCCCTCAGCTTCACTACTGCTCTCAGCTTCACTACTTCTCCCAGCTTCACTACTCCTCTCATCCCAAGCTCCACTACCCCTCAGCTTCACTACTGCTCCCAGCTTCACTGCTCTTTTCATCCCAAGCTCCACAGCTACCCCCTAGCTTCACCACTTCTCAAATCAATATGAGCTGTCTCTAGTGTGCAAACCAATCCACTGTTCTTGCTGGCTACCGCATCAACTGCATCAATATGGCCTCCTCCTACTCCACAGCTCTACCCAACCCAATGATATCATCCCAGCCAATTGCAACACCCCCACCACCCAGTGATCCGGCCACTGAAATGAGAGTCAAAAGGGATGAAGCAATTACTCAAGCAGAATTGTATGGTCATCAAGCACCCACTCCAACTCCAACACTCCAACAAATCTATCCTTCCAGCCAAGTCATATCCACAACATTCCTGCCTTCCCCCCAATTTTTCCAGGTCACTACCCAACTACACTCCCCCCTGAAGCACCTGGTATCTTTCCAACTTTATTTTTGTGTTTCAAATATATTTTTATGATGGCTAGAAACTAACAGATATTTTGATTGATTCCCAAAGGTCAGAATATCCTACAAATGAAACCATCCTCAGGGCCACAGATCCTCAACTCCACCTACCAATCTGCCCGGGCACAATGGCTCTCAACTTATCCATATCCTTTCTCTTGACCAAAGCAGGCAATCCTCAAGCCAGGGGGAAAAAGTGCTGTACTGTTGTGGTACTCTGAAATGTTGAAAATTAAAAAATTATTTCTATTCTTCTTTTTCTCTTTTTCTTTCTCTATTTCTCTCTCTTTTCTCATACTACAGGCCAGAAATCATCAGATCTGATTGGAGAAACGGACTCTACGGCTCAATCTACCCTATGGTCACCTTGGATGGCAACCTCTCAAACCCCTTGGATCAGAAGTTACACACCCTCTTTGGCCACCATCAGTACATATCACCAACCACCACTATCATTTACATATCACACTCTTTTACACAACCCAGTACATATTACATACACAACAACCACCCAATACACTCAATCACATGGACATGTACGATGCATGCGGGCTCATGCAGGCTAAACTAGTGGATTTTCCATGATCTGATCTAGTTTAGTGTGTTTGGTCTGAGCACATGACTCTTGCAGATACCATGTGGTGTCATGCAGTGTTATGCAGGTGCATGCAGTCTAATTTAGTGGATTTCCCAAGATCTGAAATAATTTAGTTTGTATGTGGCTGTGCATAATCACCTCATCCAAGATCTGAGCTATTTTAGTGGATTTTCCTTCTATGACACCAATTTCTTGACAGGCTGTGCAGACACATGACCTGATGGCTGTGCATTTTAGTTCAGTTTTGGTTGTTCCATTGTTTTCCATGGCTTTTCCAGGCCAGCACAAATCCCTAATTCTGGCTAAAATCCCTCAATGCTGTGCAACCAGGCCAGCCAAAATCCCTCATTGTTGTCTATATAAGCCTGTAAATTTTTTGTCACTACCCCCTTCCTCACCAGATTCTGGCATCAGATTTTATTACACCCTTATTAGTCTTTATACCCTATAAACACTATCTATCTGGTCACTCTATAGTATTAGCCCCTTCTATATTATAGTTTTACAATATTAGTTACACCCTTATAATAACATCAACCCCTTATATTCAATCAACCCTTTATATTCAACATTTCCCTTCCTGGGGCTTGAACCCACTAGCTTATTCTCAGAGCCTGAGCCCTTACCAGCTAGGCTATTCACCCTTCTATAAACTCCAACCCCCTTCTCTCACTATATATTACCCCATCACTAGGACCTGTGTTCAATCCCTGGTTGAAGCACTTGCTCCCACACCTCATAACTCACACCTCATAACTCACACCTCATAACTCATCACTCCGCATCACTCATCACTCCTCATCACTCATCACTCCTCATTACTCATCACTCCTCATTACTCATCACTCCTCATCCATACTCATCATCACTCAACACCATCATCATAATCTCATCATCATCATCAAACTTCACTCACTCTCATATATATCATCTCACTTGGTCCACAGCCATCTTGAACCAGACCATTCCTATCACAATAATTAAAACTGCCAAGAAATCTTGGTGGTCTTGTTTTCTGATAGCATAGAATGGCAGAGCCTGCAACTCATCCATTCCCTTCTCAATTCATCAAAAGGGTTTCACAACACCTTTTGAGTCTTACACCATTGGATAAAACCCAACAAAAGTTATCCATCCAGTGTGGATTTGTGATGTGGTACCATTCCAAATGGGCTCATGGCAAGGCCATCCTACATCAATGCAAAAAAAACTGGCTCAACTACCTGCAGTTGACATGCAGAAACTCCAAGGAAGCTTGAGGTGTTACTCAAACCTTTCTCCAAGAATGATTCAACCAAGATTTGATGCACAGTGACTGTACATGCTGCACAGTCACTGTGCCAACAAATCTACAGATGCAGACAGGTGGAGTTTGGATGGCAGCTTAGCTGGAGCATGCTGCATGTCAACTGCAGGCAGTTGACTGAGTTTTTCTTGCAGTGCATTCTATTTCAACTGTCATACCCTCCAACCCCAACTGTATTTTGCTTCTAATTGAAGAACTGTTTTCAAATCATATTGGAAAGCTTGACCTTCAGGTGTAAAAAAAGAACCACAGGAGTAATTCAACAAATCCCACATTACTTTTTGCCACCTAGTAACCCATAGAGGCTTGGTTTCAGACCATGAGGCCTTCATCACTCATGTCAAAGAAAACAAGATGATCAAAGTCATTTTGGATTACAATGATTTTTACAAAAATTCTCTCCATGAAGAAAAGCGCAAAGGAGATGAGGAAGATGATGATGAAGATATTAAAATTATAAACACAAAACCTAAAACCACCATCATTCTGGAGATCCAAGCCAGTAATGCTTCTTTTGTGTCAACCATCCTCACTCCTGAGTCCCACAGAAAATCCATGGCTGCCACCAGCAATCCAAGTGTGCAGGTACCCAATGTTATTGACCCCAGCCAGCAACCACTCCCCTCTCTTCCCTCAGTGTTGACCATTCCCCCCAATAATGCACTTCAATCATCCACAACCCCTGATCTGGCAACAATATTACTGGAACATTGCCTCTTCCAAATCATGATAACTCACAAGTTGCTTCTTTTGAAAATATCCTGCCTTGTAAGCATCATCATAATTTCTTCTTTAAAAAAATTTCCATTAACATGAAACATATTTCTAGGGATCTGAAAAAAAATTCTGGAAACAGAAAACCTATCATGGCAACACTTTGGAACTGCTGTTCTTTCTCCAAAATTCTGTGATCATCAGGACTCTTTTTGGACCAATAGAATTTTCAAAGAGTTCATCCCAGATGGAATCACACTGACCCAGTGTCTCTGCCTGTATAAATTGGAGTAAAAAAATGGAATTAGAACCAAATATATGTCCAATATAATCAAGGCATCAATGTAAAATTCAGGGAAATTCTATCCCATGGTTACCAAGTACAGCCTCATCCAATGAGACCGCTGGAAGGAATCCTACACCACCAAACCTAACCATTCAATGCAAAGCTTTGCCATGGACCTATCCAATAAGATGATTCTGTCAGTAAATGCAGCACACATAATGAATGAATGGGCAAACAAGCTGCGGGTGAGTACTACCCTGAATCATAACCACAATAACTCATAACTGACCCACCTCAAAACAGATTGTAGATTCTTCCTCAGTTCACCACAATGTAACTTACAGGCACTGTGAAGACATCAAGCACAACTGGTGGGAAGATCTCCACATTATCCCCCTACCTAAAGCCAACAAACCTGAAAACAAACAAACAGAATGGGAGCCCAAGCCAGCACTTCCTGATGAAGCCCCAGAGAGGGTTTTTTTTGATGCAAGAGTATATCCCTGGCTATGAATGGCTATATACATTTTTTTCACCCAAAAATCCAGCCTTAAAGATGGTAGTGCTTTTCAGCACTTTGTGTACCTCTAAACTCATGGTCAGATGACCCTGACCAAATTCAAGGGCAATCCGCCCCTTATCACCAATCCAATGGTTCTTGACCTCAACCCAAGGTAACTTTTTCATTTAACTTGTTAAAAAAACAGCATCGTTGAGGGGGAAGAGTTTTTATAAAAAATAATAATAACAGACAATGTTGGCAAAAAGGACCAATCAACTCAGTCTAAGGGGCTAAATGTGCCAAAGCATTGAGTGCTGAATGTTGGGGCTAAATATTCCAACACCAGGAACAGTCTGGTCAAGAACTGATGAGGTTTTATTGATCAACACATGGAGTTTTAATAGTCTAACTACAAAGGGCTGAGTTGTGGGTCTTTCAGAAGAGTGAATATTCAATAACAAAAACACAACTTCAAGAGCAGAGAGGTTAAAAGAGTGTCAAAATTCAGAAGAAAAAAAGAGAGAGTGAAGGTTGACGAGTGAATTTTCAACACTCCTCCTGAACTTGAGACCAAAGGAAAGGATTTCAACAACACTGTGAACAAGGAAGCACAAGTCACAGGTCTTGACTGGAAAAGGGGAAAAGCTGGCCATAGTAAAAGTTCAGAAAATGCTGAAAAAAATGACTAGTACTCATTAGAAGGGGCTGAAGTGCCTTCTCAAAAAGTCTTGAGATGGGGCTCAAGTGCCACCTCAAGGATCAGAAGTGTCAGACCCAATTGTTTTTATTCTCTCTATGGGGCACTGCTTAAATAGAATAAATACAAGGGCTGAGTTGTGGTTGTGTAAGGACTAATTAGGCAGGTTGAGCAGAAAGAGGGTCTGACTTGGAATGAGTGACAGGTGTGTAAAATTGAAGGAGGAGACAAGAGCGGAGAGCAAAAAACAAAAGATTTCAACACAACTATTCTGCATTAAATATATAATAATTTTCTATAACCACAAACAAAAGTGCAACATGGTCTCAGGGTGTAGATGTGAAAACAAAGCTATCTGAATTGATCAAGCACCATATATATACTGAAGTTTTTAAAGCCCTTAATCTTCCAGAATTGCTAGAGATTCCCTGGAAACCCCAATCATCAAACATTTCTGGTATTTCCCCCAGCCAATCAGGAAATTCGTCTACCTCCAAGGATACAGGAACAAGTGATTCCACCAGCCTCCCTGAAACTCCTGCAGGTTCCAAGGCCACCACTGCATTTGAACCTATTGACTTGGAGTTTCTATCTTTTGCTTTTAAATTTCAACATGCCCTTGCTGCTCACAAAACCCCCTCTTTATAAAATTTTGTTTTCCTTAAGGCCTGAACTCATTTCAAGTTATATGATTTGCTGCAAAAGATCAATATTTTGTAACTATTCTTTAACTTTCAACCTGAAAAAAAAAGGGATTGTATTACTTGCAAGATTATTTAAACAGTTTTTTCAAGTGACCACTGCTTGAGAAATTTATGGGAGCACATGTAAGCTTTGCAATTAGATGCTGCCAAAGAAGATAATTTTCATTAAAATGAAAATAATGAAAGGTAATTAAATAAATAGAAAGTGAAAGAAAAAGATAGAACCCAACAAAGCTCCTTTTCCCTAGCAGCCAAAAATATAGTAGAAGTGATCATCAAAATAATGAAGAGGGTTAGTATAATGTGCCTGCTTCTCCTTGTTACAAGCATTAGCAAGAGAGAAATTAATCTTTCAAGACATGCCAAGACAAGTAAAAGTGGAAGATGATGAATAGTATGGGAGGGTACAATGCTTGTATTTTTTTTTCACAAAGCATCTTGAAGATACCCTGTTGGCAATCAAATTTAATGCCAAGCTTGTGGTCAGGAAAGACAAAGAGACCACCTTAAACTTTGTAGCCAGAATTATGCGGAACTAGTGTACCAGTGGCCAACTAATTTGGAAGGAATAAGACAAAATCATATTGAGAGATATCTTTTGAATCAATGTGGGGGGAATTGAAGAAGCCATTGGTGGTAAAGGTAAGATGGGTTGAGCAAGATAAATGAACCGGCATATCCTGAAAACACAGAGAATCAAAAGATGCTACAAAAATTTGCAATTACACCCCAAGAATAAAGGTCAAAATTGGGGTGGAAAATATATGGTGTTGCAAGCCAGTCTGGGCCAACACCAAAGTTAGACCAAAAAAAAACCAAACACGCTGGGCCAACTCTAAAGCGTGCTTGGCCACCTACCAAGTGCACTCGGCACAATCCAAGCCAAGCGTGGCACCCTGCCAAGCTGGCTTGGCCTCACCCAAAGTTGGGGCGAAATTGACCAAAGCCAATCTTGGCCACAACCAAGTTAGAGTGCCACACACACCAATTGGGAGGCTGCTGGCTTTCTCAATTCAAACATGAGGGTATCTTACTTAAAATAATGATTCTTGCATAAAAAAAGCAATTAAAGATGTACATACAGCTAGCGCAGATAATTATTAGTTTTTTTTCTTTTTTTCTTTTTTTCTTTTTTTCTTTTTTTCTTTTTTTCTTTTTTTCTTTTTTTCTTTTTTTCTTTTTTTCTTTTTTTCTTTTTTTCTTTTTTTCTTTTT
>SMGU01001002.1:0-19391 GCA_004348175.1 Puccinia novopanici
TGCCCCCCAGAGTCAACCAGCAGAACAACTAATATTTATCAGTTGTCAGACTCCACACCATCCTGAATTATATTGACCTACTGCCCCAACTTGTTAGCCAATATAATTATTATCCTTGAATAAGGATACTTCAGGTAAGTAGTGATACTTACCTCTCCACCAATATTCCCTGTCTGAGTTCAGCAGGAAGAATCCTTTAGTGGATTTCCCTCCCTTTATTAAGGTTGAGAAGTCAAGCTTTACAGTCAACACTGAAGCCTCTGAATTACCCCTTTCCCTACTAGACTTACCAATCCCAAACTTACCTTGCATACACTCATAGCACAACCAAGTGCTTTTACTCACCTGGTTAGTAGCATAGAGGCTGACACCTTCTTTCTTTTCTTATTTCTTGATTTCACCATGAGTGTCCAGATGTTGCTTGCTAGCAACTGACATCAAGGAAGCTCCAGTTGAATTTCCTCCCTTTCTGGAGGCACCCCTTTCTTTGCAGTCACTATGCACTGGAGTTTTGCACAGAGCTTGGACTTCAACTTGGTCTGAGCTCCTGAATGTTACTTGCTAGCAAGTGACACAATATTTTTTGTGGTTTTTTTCTGTTCTTTTTCATCTTAGGCCCTCAACTCAGGCCCCCTTTTGATGTTGTATTTCTTTGTGTCCCCATCAGAAATACAACCCCACTTATTTCTGAGCCTGTAGTAATGAGACATGCTCTTTTGAGTCCCTCTCATTTACTGTTCTCAGTCCCTGAGCATCTTGTGCTCTTGATTCTTCAGCTCATCCCTTACAATCATCTCAGGCCTTAGCCCACAATTCTTTCAAAAAGCAGAAAACCTTCTAACAGCAGCAGAATGAACACACAACAAACAGAAGAGTCAAGAGACTCAAGGACAGGAGTGAACCAAACAAGAGGAATGGTTTGAAGAGTTGAAAATAAATAGGAGTGAGATAATCAGGGAGGGTGATGATGATGATTGGCCTGTAAGTTCATACCCAGAACAGTTGAGAAAAGTTGATGGAATGTGTAAGATTGAATGACATCAAAACAACATCAGGTGAGAAATACAGCTGGGCAAGATATGAGGCAGTTGTTTTATGCCATCTACCTCCTTGGTAATTTATGTTTCACATGGTCAACCTGACTTATCATCATACCACAGCACCACCATGCAAGGATATGTCTGTCAGTTCATTATAAGTTGAGAAGATTAGATACCTGTTATGATAATATAGTGATAAAGTAACATGTTGAGTAGATATAATATCAGTTCTGCCACTGGTCAAGATAATTTCATTTTTATCTGATACAACAGAGGATTTTCAGATTGGATATGATCATGCTGGCAGTGATAATTTTGCAACCGTTGCAGAAATGTTTCACCAACATGAGAAATAGTAAGTTGGTTGGTTGAGCCTGACAAAATAAAACCATGTTTCAGATTTGCACAACAACTCACCATACATCACTGATCAGTTTTAATCACTGTACAGTGATAATCACAGGATTCATGAACAAATTCTGATGCCAATCTGTCTCTCTGGGTCTTGTAGCACTATTAAATCTAACAGGTGTCAAATGAGATCATGTAACCCACTGCTCTATCATCATGATCCTGTCCCGCTGAGCCAGTCATGTCTTTGATAGTGTAGCTCTTTAGATGAGTTGTAAAGAACAATTGTGGCAAGACAAGGATTGTTCTGTTTATATTATAAACTATTCATAATCACATTGATCATCCATACCCTTTAGGTGTTCCACTTTCATCAAGCCACATGAAAGCGCAGTTCTTGAGCCATTTGTGTTCGAAATCTCCCGCCTGCTTTTCCAGATCTTCGCGACTCGAATTGAAGTTCAGAAATGGGACCGAAGAGTGCTTGTTTGAATCGTGAGCTTGGATGGCAGACTTGATCGTAATATCGGATATGACTCGACGGACAATCAAGGAAGCTTGGAGGCTGGACCAGATTCTTAGATGATCCCCGACCACGCTTTCAGGCTCTAGTGGGCCTGGATTCTTGTTGCCCGAGATGGGTTGAGTGTATGGTAGGATGTCTTTCGTGTGAGAGGTAGCCCTAATGTTCGAAAAGAAGTCGCGATTCAGAGCCACTAGGTGAGGTGATCAGGCAATGAATAATTGCGAGACACGCACACTGCCATCGCGGACACATCACCTAATTTGCGCTTCTCGCAAATGATACAAATCACGTTCCAAAACAAACTCAGTCGAATAGGATTCCAGATAATTGGAGTGGGTATCTGAGACTTCTGAAGCTCTGGGGTGGTCGAAGGAGGGTTGATTGATTGGGACAGGGTGGGGTCTGACCATCTGGGCAGGCTGATCAGATGACCAAATCGTCCATAATAGTCACTCCTCGTCACGGTCGATTTCCATACCGGTATCAACCAGAAACCTCGCCGTTGTGAATCTGGCGATAAACCGGCAGACAAGCGTTTCAAATCGTACGTGGGATCTGTCGTGGTACACAGCGAGGTGAAGTGGTGCCACGGCTTGAGGAATCTGAGACGAGCTTGTTGATCGAGAATTGAAGGCTTGTGTGAGTCAGTCGAGCACCCACTCCGATCACCCATGAGCCAACCGTTAGAAACTGATACCGCGGGAGAATGATACGGCTGAGTGAAGGCGAGAGGGATCAGGAAGGCTCAATGCATGAAATATAATTGCCCCAAGCGTATTCACTCAACTGGTGGTATACAATGTTCCAGTGCGTCCTCCCCTAAGCTTGTAGTATCGCTGGTGGCCAAGCTGGCAGACAATTGAGGAAGATCTTGGCCGAATAAGTCCAACTGCAACTTGCAGAGCGACGGGTCGTCGGATCTGCTCAGGTAAGAGTCTATCAGCCCGACGGACCGGTTAAGCAGCTCTTCTTCATCCAGCCGTTCGTCGATATTTTCTACCGATGAGCTTGCGTGGCTTAGGATCCTGAGTTCGACTTGAAAACGGACCGCGCGTTCGTTCCGACATCCCGAGGCTGCTCTTCTTCTCTTGGTCGATGAGGATTGGGTTGGTGGTGTTGTCATCCTGGCTGCAGGCCAAGGGTTGCTCAAGAAGGACCCGGAAGAATTCTTTCCGCGCGCATTACAAAACAAGTAATCAAATATTCAATTTTTCTCGACCATTCAACCAGTGCCTGTCATCGTCTAGTGGTTAGGACACCAGGTTCTGATACCACCGGTCTCCTGGTAACCCCGGTTCAAACCCGGGTGACAGGTCTTTTACTGCTGTGGGGCCCAAGTTTTACATATCCTCTTTTTTGATAGTGCTCATCTTTTGACTGTTATCTATCCCACATTTGCTGAGATTGAGAAAGGAATGAGGTTGGTACCACTGTCAAAAGAAACAAATAAGACTGACAGAACAGGTATCTAACTGCAAGACCCTTCTTTTTCTTGACTAAATTGCCCCAGGTCCTGATCACTGCCCTACTCACCTGGCATAAGTTGCATGCACTAAAACAATATCATGTTGCCAATAGAATCAAAGCTGAAGATCATAGCCCCTAAATAATCCAAATACTAGTAGCATGGAGATATTGTGTTTTTTGGGGCATAAGAATTACCCTCCACACTGCCAGAAACAATTGACTGGACAGGCTGTTCTGATTCATCCACAGACTGGCCTCAACATCCAACAGGAGGTTGGGCATGCCTGTCCAAGAAGTGGCTACTTGACCTCCTATATTCTGCTTGGACAGGTCTGCTCAAAAAGGTGTAACACAGGCTGGTCCATGGATTCAGTGGACCAGTCTGTACAATGGATTCATTTAGGCAGTGCAACAGTCCAATAATAAATCTTCATCATCCTGTGCCTCTTGTGTAGCAGCAGGGCAGCGGATTAGTTTGTTTCTTATCCTTTCTTTTATATCAAAAAAATTAAAATCCAAATTGATTATGGGAAGAAGCAAATCAAATTGCTTTATTGTTGAGGCCTCCTAACAGTCTGTTTCAGAAAACCTAATTTAGTTAAGGGAATCCTTGCAAATCTGGGATAAAACAAAAGACTATGTAATACTATTTTTTTAAGAAAAACTTTGTTTAGCTTTGGAGAGGCCCAGATTAAATAGGACCCAGATTCAATAGGACAGAATCAGCTCAGATTGTTTTTTTGGCAGTGCCATGTATGCAGAGTAGTTGGTTTCCGTCAGCTATTCCTGAAGCAGTAGGCGGACTCAATTGTCATACTTTCTGGTCTCCATACTTTCTACATAAGCAGTAAATCAGAATGACCTGTCTTAAAATCATGTTATCAAACTTGAAAAATCATGAAATGTATGACAATTGAGTCCGCCTAGTAAATCAGAATGACCTGTCTTAAAATCATGTTATCAAATACTGAGATATAGCCATAGTTTGTCACTGGTATGC
The DNA here is from genome assembly GCA_004348175.1 of Puccinia novopanici. Taxonomy (NCBI): domain Eukaryota; kingdom Fungi; phylum Basidiomycota; class Pucciniomycetes; order Pucciniales; family Pucciniaceae; genus Puccinia; species Puccinia novopanici. The sequence goes on from SMGU01001002.1 coordinate 4,385, forward strand.
ATTCATGAAAAAAAAAAAAACCTCGAACTGTTGAAACGGTTGGAAACCATCATGACATGTAAAGTGGCACCATTATGGCAGCTACTTCTCTCTGTGTTAGTCTCGAGAAAACATTTCAGTTGATTGAGCCTGAGGTTACATTATTTACTGTCATCTGCTCAACTGGTCGGCTCATTCCAGAAGGGGTAAATTTATGGCCGGAGCAGTCTATCTCGACTATGATGTTGGGGAGTGTTTTGATGGATCCTTACAGTGTTGAGTGTGGTGTGGCGCGTGAGTCGCCAGCGATATTCGCCTGCCGCGACTCGCGCACCCGTTGTGGTTCAGCTCGACCGCCAAGACTCGCCGCCGCAAAACCCACTCTGGCTGTTTACCATGCCACTCTATTCGGTCGAAGTGGATAACTTCAAGTAAGCTCTGCTTCTTCTTCGCTCGAGCTGTTGACGTCTTTCATTCATTGACCATATTTACTCTGTTGCTCGCCCTCCTCGCCGCGTCGTACTTGGTGGTCCAAAAGATCCTATAAAGGTGCGTGTACTTCTCACCCTGCAAACTCATACTCTGTGCCGAATATTCATGCTTGAATTCTTTCTGACCTGAACCGGTGATTTCAACAGGTGTACAAACCATGTGCGCATCTCCGACCAATCGTCCTGCTGACCCATGAGGCTAATTCGTCTCGTAATCTTCCAGCGGCCCATTCAAACATTTCACCGCTGTCATCGGTCCTAATGGTGCCGGTAAAAGTAATTTGATGGACGCGTAAGTTGCAAAATCTGTCTCCCAAACTATCCCCACTTTCCTTATTTGACAGACTGGCTCATGTTATTGGGTGTTCTCAGAATCTCGTTCGTCTTGGGAGTCCGATCTGCTCAACTACGCTCAACTCAACTGAAAGATTTGATATACAAACCGGGAGAACTAGACGACTCATCAATATCCCAAGAACAACCGAAGAAGGCATCTGTCACGGCCATCTATGTCGATCATAGAAACGGTCAACAGTATCGGTTTTCGCGAACAATTGTTAGTTGGCTAATCTGAACTTCCAATCCTTCACATGACCTTCCTATCAAACCTTCCGAAATTCACTCCCCAAAACTTGCAGACTGTTTCTTCCGATAAGTCAGGGTCATCAGTTTACACGATAAATCAAAAAGTCGTCAAGTTGGAGGACTATTTAGCCACCCTGGAATCCCACAACATTCTTGTCAAAGCGAAGAACTTTTTAGTCTTTCAAGGTGACGTCGAAGCTATCGCGAGCCAAAATCCCAAATCCCTCAGCAAATTAATCGACCAAATCAGCGGGTCAGTGACTGCATGCTTATTCTTAACAACCTTGAGCCGTCCTCTTAGCATACATGATTTGTATTTTTTTTTCTTCTTTCTCCAAAGCTCTTTGGAGCTCGCACCAGAGTATGAAAGAAAGAAAGCGGCGTATTTAGAGGCATCAAAAAACTCCAATGACACCATTGCCCGCCGTCGGGTAATTAATGCAGAGATCAAGGACTTCAAGCAACAGAAGACTGAAATGGAAAAATACGATCTGCTTTGCCGCGAACGAGTCAGTAATTTGTATTTCGAATACGAAGTAATACAACATCAGATTGAACCACCCCTACTTCCGAAACTCTTGTTATTTAGGACGAAAGCATCATACACCATCTACTCTGGAAACTTTTTCATATCGAGTCGCAGATCAATGAGCATTTAGGTTCTATCCAATCCAAGAATGAAACCCTGCGGCCCATGCGTGCTGAAACGGCCGAGCTGGAGCGCTCAGTGGCTGCTGCCCGGCGGGAATATGCTCATGTGACGAAAGACGTGGCCCAAACTGAGAATGAATTGAAATTGAAAGAAAAATACAAAGAAGAGGAGAAGTTGCCTCGACTCGTAGACTGTGAAGAAAAACTGAAACACCTGCAAAAAAAGCGCGCTAACGAAGAGAGAGCCATGCTTAACCTCAGCAAAGAAAAAGCGGCGAAGGAGAAGGAGCTAGCATCGCTCCGTCGGCAATTAGCAACTGTAACCGAAGCTCGCGACAAATTCTACGGTACTTCCAATTTTAATTTATTCTATTCCCTACGCGTGCTAACCACCTTGGCGCCTGACTTTGCTTGCGCACAGCCAAGCAACATTCTAGTAACCGCAATATCTCCATATCCGAAGATAAACTCAAAGAATACCAAACACTGTAATATCTTCCTCCATCGTTCGCATCATGCAGTTCAAGTGCTTTGGTTGGCTGAAATTGAGCTTGCCACTTTTATCTTTCGCTGGACATTGGTTTTTTCAGAAAAGCCAAGAGTGCCATTGAATGTCCCAAAGAGCATGAACTTATCAAAACAATTAACCAAGATCTCAAAACAAAAACCTTCAAGCTAAGCCAGCTAGAAGATCAACTTGAACAAGCCCAAGCCCGATATAAAAAACTGGATCAGGAGCACGATGCTCAAACAAATAGGAAAACAGCGGTCAGTGTCAAGTCTACGAGCTCGATTGAGTAGGACTTGGCTGATTCTTTTGTTAAACTAGACGGAAAACCAAATCGACTCTGTGCTTCGCGATTTAAACAAGAAGAAAAAGCAGCTTCACGACCTGCAAGCAGAAAGGACACGTCAAGCGTTCGTACTCTTGTCTTCTTGTTACTACACTCCCAGCCTTGTCTCATCTGGTGCTATTCCCTTCACTGTCTGTCATATTACAACCGGACGGTGGGTTTTACAGTCAAACCGAAACCGAGCTCAAAGAAAAGCTCCAAGACTGTCTAAAAAAAATCAGCGAGGCTGGGGCTGCCCAACGTGAGACAGATTCGGAAATGAGGATAAGAACTATGGTCGAAAAGCTCCGCAAAATGTTCCCAGGTATGTTTACGTTTTGTGATGGTCATTTTAGCCAGTGTCTGAAGCTGTAATTTCTAGGTGTCAGCGGTCGTTTACAGGACCTATGCAGCCCGGTAGCAAGAAAGCATGATGTGGCGATTCGAATTGTTTTGGGTCGGAATCTCAACGCCGTCGTTGTGGACTCCCAGAAGACCGCATTTGAATGTGTCGAGGTGCCAATTCTTCTTACCTTGGATTCCTGTAACAAACAAGCTTGCTAACTTGGGCGTCTTGTTTAGTATCTTAAAATCCAACGGTTGGGTGCCGCCTCATTTATTCCCCTGGATAGCATCAAAGTGACTCCCGTCAACGAACGTCTTCGAAATTTGGCGACCGGTGCTCGCTTGGCCATTGATGTAATCAAGCATGATCCCATTTATGAGAGAGCTGTGCAGTACGCTTGTGGAAACACTATCATTTGTGATTCCACACAAATCGCTCGGCATGTGGTCTATGACAAGGGGAATGAAGTTAAAGGTAAGTAGTGTGCATGCAAGCTCCAAAAAGGGTAGCTTATTGATAACTTTCCTCGTCCGATCTCAGCTGTCTCATTGGATGGTACTGTAATTCATAAAGGGGGGAATATGAGTGGAGGAGTAACTGGCTTGGATGGTTCGCGCAAATTTGATGAACGAGAGGTTCAAGGTACGTCGTGTAATCTTTTGAATTCCAATCGACTGCTCATCTGAATTTTGTATGTTAGCCTTGAAGCGAGCGCAAGAAGACATTTTGGCCAAAATCAAAGCAAACAGTAGCAATGCTCCGCGAGATAACGACGAGGCTTTGCTGGCAGATATCTCCCGGTTGGAGGCCAATTTGGCATTCCTCAAGGATGATCTGGTATTTTAACTTAATATGCTACTTACTTGAAACCTTTGACTAATATTGATGATTGCATGAACAGCTGGCCAGTGAAACTACCCTTGCGGGTATTATGAGTGAGCTGGAGGTTTTGAGCCAAAAGAAGGACGAAAAAGTGTGCCAGACATGTTTGCTCCATAAGAACTATCCCTCGTCGTGTTATCTGATCTCATTTCCGTTTCTTTAGGCCAACGCAGAAATAGATGCCATCAAAGCCGAGCTCAAATCACTACAAGAAGCGCAAAACTCGGTGAACCGTGTAGAAGATAAAATATTTGAATCCTTTTGTAAATCAATTAATGTTGAAAACATTCGAGAATACGAAGGTCACCACTTACAGCTTCAACAGCAGAACAGCGTGGAGCAAGAACGTCTTGAAACCACTGTTTCAAAGTTGCAACATCAGTTGAGTACGATTTGATTCTTAAGCACAAACCGATTGAACGTACCCTAACTTTCTCACGTCAATCGGTGTGCAGGATCAACTTTGAGACAGAACAGCTCGAGGGCTTAATTGAACGCCAAGCTAGTGTCCAATCATCATCTGAGAAGACTCTTAAGAATATTGACAGTGTCACGGCCAAGAAACAACAAGTTCAAGATGAGATGCAAGAGATTGTCCAAGAAATTGCACAGCTGACCTCTCGCCGTGACGAATTGGTTCAAGCGCAATCAGAAAAATCGGCCATTGTTTCAGAAACCAAGAAGGAGTTGTCGAAAGTAATCAAAGTCTTGGACGCAACTTCAAGAGACATAAGTGGCTTGGTAGGCGCATTATTCTGCTTGGACTTGGTCTGATAAAAGCGAACTTAACAACATTGTGTATGATGTGTTAGAATGATGAGATCGAAAGGCTTGTATCCGATCGATTGAATATCTTCCGACGATGTAAGTTAGAGAGCATAACGCTGCCCATTCTTCAGGGATCCTTGCAACAAATTCCCATGGACGAAGTAAGTTTGGTTTCTTCAGGTTTCAGCTCTCTCGACTGGCAGGGTCCTTTTTTTTAAAAAAAAAAAATGCTTTGAGGTATACAGGTTGTCAGAGCAAATGCGATGGGAGACGAAGCCTCAAGTGAAAATACATCCCAAGCAGTTGACCCGAAAGACTATGGAATCAAGATTGATTATGGAAAGTTGGACGAAGAGGAGAAAGAGGTTGGTAATTGATCATAAAATAATGACAAGATGTGGACAGTAGATTGAAATTCTCCACATCAGAACCCCAGCCTTGAGCTAGAGCAACACTTTATGGATAAACTCGCAAGACTCAACACGCAAATCGAGGCTGTGGTTCCTAAAACTAGAGCCTTGGAAAAGTCAGTAGCGCGCCCCCGTGGTTCACCCGCTTGCTGATCGTCTACTAACAGATACAGTTTATGTACCGATATGTAGATTGGAAGAAGTGGAAAATCGGTTAAGAGAACAGGATAGGGAATTTGAAGCTGCTAGGAAATTGGCGAGGACGACGAAGGAAGAATTCACAGAGATTAAAAATAAAAGAGTCAACCTCTTCAATCAAGCTTATACCCACATTAAAAACGAAATCCATGAGGTATATCGGGAATTGACCAGAGGGGATTCCAACGATGGAAGAGTAGCTACTGATCGGGGAATCTCCAATGATGGAAAGGCCTACTTAGAACTAGACGACTTCGAGGTATCTTTCAGATTGCTATATTTATATACCCCCGACTCTCTCTCTCTCTTTCATAACATGCTGATTCTCTTACAAAATAACCTAGGAACCCTATCTGCATGGAATCAAGTATAGCACAATGCCGCCTGGGAAACGTTATCGAGATGTCGAGCAACTGTCGGGAGGAGAGAGGACGATGGCGGCATTGGCACTTCTGTTTGCAATACACAGGTAAGCATTATATTGAGCATAAAAAACCCCAGATGCCTATAAGACTATCAATTCACATCTGGATCCTTCCAATGACATGTTTTTTTTTACTGGCCCTGTAACAAAAAAGCTATCAGCCATCGCCGTTTTTCGTTTTAGATGAAGTAGATGCCGCGTTAGATAATAGCAACGTCCGACAGATAGCCGATTATGTGCGCAAGAAATCGGGGGAATCGGTGCAATTCGTTGTGATCAGTTTGAAGGGTACTTTCTACGAGAAAGCATCGGGTCTGGTTGGGATTTATAGGGATAACGAGTGGGGCGGTACTAAAAGCTTGACCTTAGATCTCGATCAATATGGTGATTAACAACCACATATAACCAACCCTCCTGCATGCTTGCTTCGTTTATCCTTTGATTTGTCAGTTTTTATTTTTACTTCCATCTACTCTGTTGTTATTTTACTGGTCGTTTGTTAACATGTTGAGGTTCAAGCGGAGGCCCCCTCGACACGTTTAACCTTTTATAAGGATGTCAGCTTGTTGTTGTTCGGCTGCAGGCAAGCCCCCACAACGGCATGCGACTAGAACTTAGGGAGACGTGTGGCACTGCTGGAAAAGTCCTAGACTCTCAACAAACTCAAAAACAAGCAAGCAAATAATTGAGTGTGCATTAGAAATAAATAAACAGTAAATAATGGGTTTTCTACAGAAGGAACTGAAAGAGAAAGAGAAAAACATAATGCCTGGGGGAAGAAAAAAAAAAAAAAAAAGAAGAAGCGAGATAGACGGACGACAAAATAAATAAAATAGTTGTGCGTAGAAAGGGAAAGGTGGTGGCATAGAGGCAAGAGTTTAAACAAGAGGAGGGAACAGAAGAGAAGAAAGAGACATCCCGTCTCTTTATTTATCGATTACAAGTTATTGCCAGTTCTATTTTGATCTGTTCACAATCAACTATTCCCAGCTCTCCTTTTTTTCCAATCGAAAGAACAATTGAAAAGCACATACAGTTTTCGAGTCAAATGAAATTTGAAAGAGAAGGTTGGGATTTGTTCAAGAGAAAACCGTGGGCAATGTGTTACAATTTCAGAGTACTAGCCCATTGAACAAGATCGACTTCATCTTGAGTCGCAACTTTGAACCATTCGAAATCCGTCAACGTTTTCGGTGTAGGTCTTGCATCGTGTTCCTTGAGCAGACACGCGTCCAAAAAGTCGCAAGTGTGTTTCTTGAATCGATCTGCTGGTAGTTTGGGTGCGGGCTCACTGAATCGATAGGAAAAATTTGGGTCAGCGTTCCTCAAAATGAGAGATTCACCAAACAGGATAGGTCAAATCAAAAATATAGTTGCCTACTTGACCACGTGCTGGAGCAGTTCCAAGATACTCATTTGGGCGGATCCTCCTGCTAAACTGACACCACTTGCGCCTTTTTGCTTCTTCTGGCTACGATTGGAATCGACACCGAGCTCTTGGGCCTCCTGTTCCTTCTTCGCCCGCCTACTTTCTCGCCTTTGACGATCGCGTTCCTCCCTTTTCTGGAAAGCGGCGTCTAGGCTGAGTTGAACGTTTTGACCAGATGGTTTGGTCGGACTCAATGTGTATTCTTCTACCCCTGAATCGTCTGAATCGTCCGTTTCTTCAGAAAAAGGGAACCTTCCTAGTGCTAATTCAATTAGTGTGATTCCCAGAGACCAGACATCTGATTTGACCGTGTATTGAGCTCCTTGAATGCGCTCTGGCTACATGAGTGTAGGCAAAATTTAAAGGACTTGAGCAAATCAAACGGTCAACATGCCAATTCGGTTGGTACGAACACTCATATATGTGCTTGTACCAACGAAGGTATCGGCAATAGAGTTGATTAATTCACCCGACACGCCAAAATCGCAAATTTTAACTTGCCCTTGGGAGTTAAACAGCACGTTGGATGGCTTGACGTCTTTTTTTTTCCAAGCATGAGGGTTAAAAATTTGTAATGAGAAATGGTTAGTATTGGCGGGAGTGTCAAATGCCCGATCCCCTAGCTTAATAGCGAGAACTAATGAAGAGTTCACTAACCACGATGAATGATGCGATGCGAATCATAGAGATAATTGAGACCAGAAACGACGGCCACAGTGATTTTACCTAAAACGGGCTCAGGAATCGGTCCAGTTTTTTTATAGATATTGTCAAGCGAACTAGATATCCGTATCCAAACGATTAATCACGGCGAGTGAGATAGGAGATCGGCGCGTCACTGTATTCATGAGACGAATACTGACGATTTATCCATATATTCCATACACATGCAGATATGGGGATCTTGAAGATAAGCTCCATAAAATGAGACAATGTACGGAGACCGACAGTCGTGCATGATTTGAAGTTCTCGCAATATTTGCTTTCTAACAGATGGCTTAGCGTCAATGTGAACAAGCTGCAAACATTTTTTGAAATTTTATGAAGACCGAGCATGAGTATGGCTTGGCTGGAAAAAGAGTAGCGGGTAGTGCACCACGGACAATTAAATTTGTTTTGCAAACAGTGGTAAAAATTGTCAGCTTACCTTCCTTGCCATAATTAATTTGGTAGGTAAATGAATGGCTTTGCAAACAGTGCCGCCGTTTCCGGCACCCAGATCGCCCAACAGTTGAAGGTCTTCGGCGTGTAGATCGAGTTTGAATTCCAGTCCGATTTCCAAGGTGGCTAATTGTTCGGTTAGTTTGTCATGATAGTCTGTTCGGTTCGAACTAGTAGGTACGACAAAGGATGGGGATGAAATAGAGGCGGCACTTGTTCAATTAGAGGATACTGAATAATAATTGATAGCGAGGGAGGTTGACCTAAGATTAGCAGGAGGTAATTTCTCAGCCTTTGATCCACCAAGCGAAGTTGGGCTTGCACCTGCGCCAAGAGCGAGACCCTATGTAATAGAAAAAAAAAAACAAGTCAGAAGGATTTTCAAGGGAAAGTGGATTCGCGGAAAGAACGGTAAAAAGAAAATGGAAGCTGGATGTACCTTTTTGTTCCTGTTCTTCTTGCTTTGACTGAGCATCTTGGCCTGTGACAATCTTGCTCGTGTGAATCCTCGAAAGCAGGATGAAGGAGATGGGGAAGCGCAGGAAGGGTGGTGGTTGACGAAGGAAGTGGGTCACTGAAAAATGGAAACGGTCAACAGCGAGGACAGCAAGCAGGGAGGTGGGCCTGTCACACGGAGTGTCACAACACACAGCACCACCACTCTGGTGAAATCTTCAGTCCACCAACGCATCACAAGAGAAAACACTTGCCAAAATAATGTGACACGCTCAGTATCATCTTGCAAGCTTTTTGGGCTGCTGAGTTTGCATCAGCTCTTTGCTTGCTGAGCAGAGAAGTTAAGCTCAATTTAGTGCTCAGCAAACTACCGCATATGGTAGCTAAGCTGGTAAACATCATGATATATTTATGGGGCTGCTATGGCTGAATCATGCCACAATCTGAGTGTGTTGAGAATTGCATAGATGATTGATCTGTCAGGAGCAAACACCAGGATGCAGCTGCAATAATGGCTGCAGGTCCATTTGTTGTAATATGCATTCTGTATACTGCCAAGCAAGGCAAATAACAATCATATTGCATGAGACAGGCAGATTCATAATCTTTTAACTTACTTGTCATTGCCTGATACCAAAATTGAGAGATTCAATCCATCAACAAAACAAAAGCAGCCTGTGAGGAGGGGGGGATTTTATTTCAATCAATCAGGGTTACTTTTGTATTATTGGATCCTTTGAGGACCAAGTTATCCACCCTTCTTTGAGGTTTCTGAGGACACTCAGCAGCATGTCCATTCCTGTTTTGAGATAATGTGAGAAAAATGTGAGTGTCATTCCAAAAAATTGCTGGAGTGATTATGCTGGTATGGTCAAACTGAACCAATGCAACAGCAGGCTGAGACATCCAGCAATGTCCAGTGAGCATCTCAAGTGGGCTTGCCATTGGGGTTGATGTTGGACCTTCCATTTAATTGTCTCCAAGCACCACAACATTGAGAAAAGACCAAGAAGCTTGTGGAATGTTTTGATAACATGACCCATCATGGTGATAAAAGCACAGTTTTTTTGGATGCTCCGCTGATAAGCCCATGGGCTTTCCACAACCAGGTCTCTGTGAAGATCTTCTCAAGTCAGGTAAGTGCATAGTTTCTGAATGGGTCCAACCATAATTGTGATGGCCACAAAAAGCATTGCTACTGTGTCATCTTCCTGGTGTTGACATTTGGGAGCAAAGATGTGTTGAAACACTTTCCATTGGTGATTTGAAGGTTTCTTTGAGGGGATGAGGGCGAGGTAATCCATTGTGGGTTTGAAGGTGTGTGTGGTGTGATTCAAAAGATGGAAGGGTTGCTGTGGTGAGGAAGGGAAGGGAAATTGGGGTGTCCAGATTTGGTGGCAAGCTTACCAGTTTAGAAATGAGGAGACCATCTGGGAAATTCTGGAATTCTGAAATTTAGAATTCCAGGTTTAGATTTAGGAGGGCTTCCAGATCAATGGGAAGTCCTCCATTGCTTTTTTGTCAGCAGCAGAAAAGGGATCTGAAAACATCATACAGAAGTGACAGCAAGATTGGGTCAAGGTTTTTAGTGGAAAGAGGAGGCAGGTAGCAATGGTGAATTGAAGTGAATGAAGGAACAATTAAATTATGGGCTTTGTTCCACAATCAAATTAGCTTGCTACTCTATGATCCAAGATGATTATGGCTAACAACGTAAAGAGAGCATCACTAGAAAGAAGGATGAAGGGAATGCTCAGGTGGTTCAAGTTCATTGAAGTTGTGATGGAAGAGGGAAAAAAAGGACAAGTCCAACCTGGGTGTCAGAAGAGTTTTATATACACTCTGCAGCCATCCCACACTGCGCCGTGGTTGCAAGGACATGGAAAGGGTCTCAATGTGGTTGTCAGTTTTATGCTCAAGGCTGAAATCTTTCAATGCTAATTGGGTTTTGGCAAGCTTTTCACCTTGAACTCTGTGTCTATTAGGTTTGCAAGTACCGAAAAGAAATCAAATTGCCATTGGGTTTTCATCTGAATCGCTTTTTGATCGGTCAGAAAACCGGTTTGCCGGCCAAGTCGGATTTTCAGCCGTCCTCAAGTCAATTTTCTTCACCCGTGGTTGTTGTGAACCTGGCTATTCAGTCTGGATGACATCTTGAGTGAAGTTTTGTTATTGAAGTTCTGACACACACAGTGGAAAGGAAATCTTCTTGGTAGCCGCTAATTCAGGATAAAAAAGGGAAAAGATCTTCTGCTACCTTGCGGCACCCAGCAGTCTCACAAGAGGCTCACCGCTCACCTCCGCTCACTCCGTGTAAAGAGCATCCACATATATATCTCAGTCTTAAGGTATGCTCACAGATAAGATTGTGATTCAAATGCCCCACGTTGAGCTTCTCAGCGCGCAGGCCGAGCTGCTATATTTGCAGAGCTCACGCGGAGTATCGGCTAATGAAAGGTTAAGGAATCCTTTCATAGGTTGGTTTGCAGTTGAATTGCTGCGATATGATCGGGCGGGGAGAACATGAGCCTCATGTTGCCAACGCCGAATCACCGCCGATGCCACATCACCGAATTAGCACTGCCTTTGGGGAGTTGAAGTGCCACCAGGTAAAAGCCCCTCCGGCGCCCGGCCAAGCCATTCCTGGGTGCAGCATGACCGATCTATCAAGTCTTTTGTCAAGAACGCCTTCCCTTCTTGTTTACATCCTGATCCATCCATTCGCTGCAACCGAGCCCACACCAATTGTGAATGCGGGGTACACAACCGCTGCCACTAAAGTGTATGTAAATATGTGTGGGATATTCTAGTTGGTGTAGGCTTGTACACATCTTAGCTCCGGGGATGGCAACCCACTGTGGCTTGTATGAGGTTGCTATTCCAACCCACTCACCGCCGGCATGAGGAGGAGAAATTTCTGTCTGCTTATTCCCACCCAGCAATCCATGCGAGCAACTGCCACCAGCATCGCCAAAAATCATTCCCCCCGAACACACCTTCAGACTGTGTCATCTGGGAAATTACCTTGGAAGTATTTGAGGGAAAGCTTTACGTAGCATCTGAAGAGCTGACGCTCTATAGTAACCCAGAAAAATCCTTTTCCACCATTTTCTATTTGACATCCTCTATCATCTCTGCTAGATTTGCGCGAGGTATCCTTCTCCACTAGATCAGGTACGTATTATAATATTCTTTATTCCTGGTGGCACCCGGCTCCTGACTTGCCTCTTCCAATTCCCATTCCTCAGTCGATTCATCCATATCACAACGCAGATTATAAGCGCTGGTCGTCGACACTTGATGTCATCTGCGCCTCCTCGCTACCAATTTTGTCGGCGTAGCAATTAAACTGGTCGGGTCTCCCAGGAGCGTGTCCAACTTAGCTGTTTATAAACACCAATCTGGCCATATCCTCTTGCTACATACCTTGGTTACGCGACTCGATATCTTGTACAGTTCATCCAGCATCACACCTCCCCTAGAGCCGCCTTCCCCCGAGGAGCCAAATGAGAACAGGAGCACATCTAATACCACTACCTCGTGAGTTGAGGCTTCCATCCTCCTTCCGTGTTTTCTCATCTGGAGCTCTTGAGGTGGGGTGAGGGACCTGTTTTTCCGTCATCAACCTGAAAAGCTAACACATTCTTTCTCATTCTCATTTTCTTCTTGGTGATCTGGTTGGTAAGCTTCCAATCAGTATTTATCGTTGTAACATTACAACGGCATAATTACCCTCCAACCACCTCACAGGCCTCTACGGACCAATGAACCTTACAAGCTCCTCCCAGACCAACTCAAATGAGCTGACTCTGCCCATTTCCGCGCCTCCTCGAACACTAGACCAAGGGCAAGCAGTCCCTAGTTCTCCCCAGGGCCATCTATCTCCGTCGTCTTTGCTCAGAAATCACCAACCAAACGGCCCTCTGGAAGTGAGTCAAATACCAGGGAGTCCCATCCTCCGAAATCAGGGACACAATCAGCAATCCAAGCCCGAAGCCTCCTCCTCCGAAATTGGGTCGAGCCACCCAGAAGCTGGCCCGCTCCCTAAGAAAGTGGGCGAGATTGGTGTGTCAATCATTGCATCGAAAAACATTTGTCGAACTGTGAAGTTGAACTTGGCTTGCATTACATTCAGGTTATGTTCCCCCGGCTGACCACACGACCTCCCAATTTGATCCCAAGGGATCCCTCGCAGCATAATGAACTCGATGTTGATCTGCCCACTCACCCTCAATACCTGCGTCATACGCGCTCTATGCCAGCGTGGAGCCCAACTATTTCCAACTCATACGATGACGATAGCTCAAACAATCGCGGCAAGCCTCGCGAAAGGCTTACAGCATTCCGGATGTTTCTCAAGCCAGTTTTATTGGTCGCATTTGGGATCGCCGTCATAACTGTCACTCTCATCGGTCTAATTCAGGTCCAAGATCGTATCAACTCTAACAAAAAGAGTCAAGTGAAAGCTTCAAGTAAAAATGATGACGTCGCCTCTGGAAATGCTGGAGATAGCTCAGATGGCGCTGGGACCAGCAACGCTTCATTCGTATATATGGGCACCTTCTTCATAGTCGCCTTACTTGTAGAGTCAGTCTTTAACTTCCCAAGGTCCAAATATGAATCAACCTATTGAATTTTTTATCTTTAGTTTCCCATAATCCAGACTCTGGGTCTTGGTTGGTTCCCTCAGACGTCTCTATCATCGACTTGGACTATGGGTAGATCAGGAGTATTCTCCACAACTACCAGACCTTTCAGATCCCGAGGCCATTGACACAATCCGACCACCTGTCTTACCTCTGTGGGCCAAAGTTCTGGGAATTAGGCCACAAGCCGTCCGAAAACCCTTACTTCCATCGTACATGGCCGTCCTGGGAATTATTCGTACTGGCAGCAGATCGGAATCGAGTCGTACCGTTGATATCGAGGATGGTGAGGTGATACGGAGCTTAGCGATTGGTCGAGGTCAAGCCGCACCTGCCTTCAATGGAGAAGAGTTTCAAAGGTCTACTGTCCTTCTTAGTGGTCCTCCAAAACGAAGTAACAGTACTCGGAGTAACGCTTCATCAATGCGGTCAGGGGGACTGCTGCGGAGCTTGGGCCAGCCACTCACCAGTGGATTCAGTTCCAGGAACTCGACAAACCAGACAAGCGGAACCGGTCCCACAACCGGTCCCAATCACAGAATTTCTGTGACCTCGGTGACTAGCAACGGTCGACGAATATCAGAAGCTTATCTCGCACTCCCAGAAATTGCAGAACGCGTTTCGAATGAACATCCATCAACAGTCGAACTATCTGAAGTCCCTGTAACCCAGAATGCGGTCTACATCTATCAGTCAAGGAGGGCTGCTTGATTCAAAAAATTAGAAGAAATCAAATCTCACCACTTTCAATTCGCCTCCCCTTCTGGAATAATCTCGTTGCGGACGAAATTGCTTCATGTTCGAAAACATTATCCCTCCTCTTTTTTTCTTTGTTGGTAAATGTAAGCCTTTCGTTGAGTACTCACCTGTTTTCTTGATTTTTTGAGATATTTTCAAAGATGTATTTATTCAGTTCCCCATTCAACCCAACAACACCTTTTTCTCTCTCGAATGGACTCGTAATAATTTCTTTGAGGCTTTCTGGCCAGTTGACCTGATGACTCCCAGAATCCTGTATTAATTTCGATCGATTTTGAATCACCTGCCTTCAACTTATGTCCTTCCCGTGTATGATGTGGTCTAATTCTGGCCTTTATCTGTAGAGTGTATGTAGAAAGCTGTGCGTATGCCGAGCACCATATTTACTCCATTTGTTGCACTTATTATTCTTGCCGCGCTTATCCTTTGCTAGCTGAGAGAGAAACACAGAGTGCCTATCACGTGCCGGTAAGGGATCTCCTCGGGGGCCTTGATGTTAACACTGGATTGATGTTGCCGCGTGACATGGAGCAAAGACGAGGGCAAAACACTCGGTCTAGTGACGTCCAGCTTATTGGTGAATGATCCTGCAATTCAGAGGATGAAGATCGACATAGTAAGATGAGTGTACAACTTGAACTTAGCGAGAATGCAGAATCAAGTGATACATATTTGCTTTTAAATGATTTGATTATTCTTATCAAGTTATATGGTCAATCAACACCTTTCGACAAATGGCAATACCTAAATTCTTGGATATCTGTGGGAAGAAGGTGCAATTCTCTTTTCCCTAATGTCAATTATGTGCAGGCTTGAATTTTGCTAATGCATACGAGTTCCAAATATTGTCAGCCTTGGAGATACTCCAGAGTATCCAAAAGTCTCCAGAATTTTTTTTATGTTCTTGATGTCTTCTTTATTATTGATAAATCCTGGAAAATTATTTCAGAAATGAACTTTTCATGTAAGTTTACCTAGGGTCACCCACT
>SMGU01001006.1:0-19492 GCA_004348175.1 Puccinia novopanici
AGACCTTACAAAGACAGACTGCATTCATATTGAGTTGATTCAGTCAAAGTAAGAAAAAAAGAAAGAAGGGGTGAGTTGAATTTTCAACAAGACATTTACCAAGCAATCCATGTATCTCCTAATTATAATCAATCTGTTCTCCTGGTAATCATACATTTCGCCACACAAATTAAAGATCATGTAAGGTTATCAGTTACAACTTCAAGGAGTTGAGTGGTTGAGTCATCAACTCACCAATCTACTGGCCACAAATTCTCATGCGAGAGGAGACTAGCTGTGAGCTATGACATTTTTGGCTGGCCATCACATCCGTAGAAACATATTTCAATGTGTGCGGGACTGTTGCAAGATATCTAAATTGCTGGGTGAATGTATGCAGAAATGGCTGTCTGACTTACGATCCACTCGTTCATCATAGCGGAGTATCCATCGGATTATATGCCATCTCATCGAGGGTGGTGGCATAGGGTTCAAATCATTTTCGTTGATTGACAACTGTAAAAAATATACTCATAAATAAATATCATTCTTTCAAAAAGACCAAGACGAAATCCATTGCAAGTAAAATACTGAAGGAAAATGTAATGCGTACCTTTACCAATAAAGCTCTTAATCGGTTCAGGTAGAGGGTGAAGTCCTCCAAACTTAATTCCTTGGAAGCAATGAGAGGTTCCCAGATCTCCAAAAGGTGCTCTAAGAAGTCAAACGTTTGTTTGGGAGACCGAGGATGAACCCATTCGATGATATTATGGTCGATCTTAACCAAGAAGAGTTTCTTTTCCGGATCGAATATCCCCAGGCATGTCCCCGGGGAAATGGACCTGTCGGCGTGACAGTTCTCGATAAAGCTTTGCAAGTGGATATTGTTGAGCTTCCACAATAGTGATGCATCCAGGACTTCAGCTGACACTCTCATCTTGTCCTCGGTCGCCATTTGACTGCTTTCAAATACAGGGTGAATAAGTTCACCTATTTTTTCGAATGCTCGCATGTTGAACCACCTTGGTTCCATCCGGCTATCGATGGTACTGGTCATCCGACTGTTCACTTTATCATCCCGTAGGATCTGGGAAACCTGCGTTTCCTGGACATGCAGCGATTTTCTGAGCGCGACGTTAATTCGGTCCCCAACACCCTCAGCCATGAGCTGACGCAGTTGGCGTTGGGTAAACTGTAGCGTCAGCATAACTTTCTTTTCTGGATTCCTTGGCTGGATCCATAGTGCTGTTTCACTTCCCAGCTTGACGAGAAACGTTTCGCCTTTTTGGTCCAATAACTGGTCGATAGCTATGTTAGGAGAGCTAACGAAAAGCTTTTCAAACAGACGGTACGCCCACTCATACGGCCGGTCTCTCAACCACCCAGCGGCCTTCTCCGTTATGCTGTCGATGACCGACTGGTCTTCAATTTTCTCACTCGAGAAATTCTCGCGGCTCACGATTTGTTTCAGCTCTTCAAACTGCTGGGTCTCCCCCTCACACGGCCACCCGTTCAGCCACTCAGCAGCGGCTCGATTCATTCTGCTCTGCGTGATCGTCTGGTCTTTGATCATCCATTTCGGCCGAATATCGCGTTGCACGATTTCTAAAAGTGGTTCTATCGTTTTCTGAGCACTAGCGATTTTCAGAAACATATTTATAAGGGCCACAAGAAGGAATAGAGGTCAATCTAAGAAAACTTCCGAAGCTCCCAAACCAACGACAGAAAGATACGGTGTGGCATTAGACAATACAAAGCGAAAAAAAAAAAAAAACGTACTATGCACGCTCGTCCTCCGGCACGGAAATCATTCCATCTCCTTTTTCCATTGTCATCAAGCCAGGTGCTGTTCCTGATGAGCCCGCGTTCATTGTAAACTTGGCACGATTGATCCTGATTCAAACGAATAACGAACAAGCAATTTTATCAGCCTGACGACACAATGAGAATATTTTAAGGAGTTTTTTATATAAAAGAGGAAAGAACATTGTAATTCAATGTACCTTGCAGATGAGCTGCCGGCTTCGAAAGGGGTCGGAGCCTTGTAGCTTTCCATCACCATTTTTTCCCCGTCATGGAACATGCCAGCATTAACCACCACAAGAATGCTTAACAAGACATATGTAACAAGTCTGCCATTTGATGCCATTGGATTAGGTTGGTTTTGTCTAGTAGTGTTAAAATAAGCACAAGATTTCCACACTTTTGAATGAGAGAAGAGCCGAAAAGAAGCTGTGTTCTGAATAGATCCCTTTGCAACATTGCGCCAACTCCACCCGGGTTTTATAGAAAAAGTGATGATTCTACTTTTTGGGCTACTCATTCTGAAACCGATAAGAAGGCGTGCAAGTGGCCTCATACTATTCGTGCTTGTGGGCTTGTAATGACATGGGACCACGCTTCACCTTCGCCAAAACATGAATACAATTGCCGACACGCGGCAATGGCTAAGACTAATCTGAAGCACGCAGTCCTCCTCTTGCTCTCAACTCTTATTATTATTTGTCTGACCCTATGAACAGACCTACGGTCGGGTTTAACTTTCACACGGAAATGTGGTTCATCGCGTTCGCCGCCACGTCCTGCGGAACAAACTCCCCGAGGTCGAGCTGACAGTTAGGTGCCATATCTATGTACACCGTCAGTATAATTGGCTGGGTTCGGTGTATCCCTGCTAAACTGGATTACACCCAACCCAATCAAACTTGGTTGAGTTTGACCGGATGCAATACGTATCCGAGTCAAACTCGACCGGGAGCCAGCCGAGGTATTAAGCCGCTGAGTCAAACGGTAGTCTAGCAAGCCCACACAACCGATAAAATCATTTCATCGGCTCGATGAAGTCCCTTCATCCGTTGGATGCAGGGCGAGTTAGCCTCGCCCAGGGTGCACCGAGGAAACCTTGGTTGAAGGTTCAATCGAGGTCTCAGTGAGAGCCACCCGATGGAAATTAACATTTGTTGTTCACCAATGAAATCAATTTCATCGGGAGCTACTGAAGCAGGGCTGGCCTGGGCTTGCTACAGGTATTGGGGATGTGGCTACGTTTGGGCCAAAAGAGGCTAAACAGTGTTTAAATGTAATGCAACTACAGATTTTAAAAGGTACATAATAACCCGCAGCAATGAGAACAATCAGACATATTGAACTGGTTTAAGCAGAGAGACAACGTCGAGGGTATTTATACCCGAGAATACGAGAAGTGAAACCAGCGGCTTAAGATTTGTGTACAGCAGGTGAATAGCCAGTCTCGGCAGAAACAACATTGCTAGGGCCTACAAGGGCTTAAACCCTAGACCGTAGTCGGGGTGGCGGAGGCGCCGGCTAGTTCATCGGTCTTAACCGAGACAAAAGGTGAAACCTCCCCTCCTCACAAAGAAAAACATTTGAACTCAAGCAAAGAAATCATTAAGCCAGATGATAAGCCACAGATAATGGATAATGACTGCAGATGGACAGAATAGTAACACATCACAACACAATGTAGAAAAAAAAACAGCTGCAATTCACATAACTAAGCTTTTCGATTTTTTTTGTTTAAAAAATTTTGTAAAAAAAAAAGCTCAGGATAAGAATAAAAAAAAACAAAATAAAAATGACTATGCAGACTTATTGCAGATGCAGGAGTATGAGAGCCAAAAAAAAAGTTCTTGGGGCCTTTCCTCTTTACATATGTCAAAAAGAGGAAAAAAAGGACAGAAGGGAGAGAAAGGACAGAGAGATTTAAAGAGGGACAAGAAAACTAATGAGAAGGAGGTCTGCCATCGACGATCCCGCCGCCGCCGAAAGGAGGCGTGTATGAGTAATCAGCGTTACAGCTGATGCCCCAACAAACAACAAAAAGATGAGTATCAGCTGTGCATTATCATTTTGCTTAGAGTGCAATGCCTAAGAGAGATGGGTACCCACTCGTGCTGGTAATCAATCTCCTTGATGCGAGCTTTGAGAGCTGCCACAGCTGTGGAAAGAGGGCAGAAGCCTTGCGAGTCTTCGGGACAGCCGTTCAGACCGGACAAGGGGACGGGCGCATCATTCAAGAGGAATCTGGAAAAAAGAACCAGTTAATGAGTCAGTGTATCCATCACCGATTCCGAGAGGATCGAGGCATAAACCAACCTCATTTTTTTGCCGCCTTCACACTCCACTATTTGCGTTTGTAAGTTCTCAGCAAAAGGAGAGATGTGGGCAGAGATGAAAAACTGCTTCTTTGGCATGAATTGGGTTGTAAGGGGGCCCTCTGAGGCCAAGGTTTTGCTGGTATTCTTTTACAAAATACATGAAATTACCCTGTCCAATGTGAGTCATAGAAACAATTCAGAAAATTCCTTGGAAGACAGAGGCTGACCTTGAGATTTAGCTTGCCACACTGGTCAACCGTGGTCGTGGGTAGCGTCAACGTAAATTTTCTGATTTAAGGGGAAAGTGATGGGATTGGAATCCAACGTCGAGTTGGTGGAACTGTCGTACTGTTTGATGGGCTCCTGGGTCAAGCGAGAAACCTGTTGGGAGGGAAGAAACAATACTTTGGCGTCAAGCTAGATTCTCAAATGCTTAGGCGTCTTTTGCTTACTAATTCCTCAACCCATCCTTTGCCAATCGCTGCGGCGGATGGCGAGCCAAAGGAGTATGCATACCAAAACATGACTAGAAACATGAAATATGTGAGTATTACGGCAGGCAGCTTGAAAAAAAATCCCCCTGCTCACGATCAGAATAATACTGGCAAATCATCGTGTCAGCTTATTATTCTCTACTTATCAATTCGACAAAAAGGAAGCTTACAGCAAATCCTTTGAACTCTTCTGGAGTAAATAATTGACAGAACGATGACCATCCAAAGCTGACTGTTTCGTAGGCGCAAAGCTGTTATTGAGAAAAGTTTCTATCAACATTTTATTTCTGGTGGGTCCAAAGCAACCAAAGTCGAAGTGACCTTTTGCATTGATACAACCTGTGAGAAATACCATCTAGGTGAGAATTCGGACAACACGCAATTCACGCAACGAGAAACTGAGAAGAAAGACTCACGTCATTGAATGTCAACTGGTAGCCGGTCAAATTAGCTTGCAGACGCGGAAGGGCCTCCGCAAGGTAAATTTCAGTCCTGTGAGGAAGCATTCCGGTAAGTATAAAAGCGGCTACTCGAGGAGAAGGCATGAGTGATAGACTGACCAATTCGAGATTATACCATTGACAGCCGTTTTACTGACATGTTCCCCTTTCTTGCAAGTGAAATAAGGAGCTAAGGTGTTGTTGAAACCTGGTCCCTCAATGATGATGGATTCTGACAAATGGGTTCAAAGCGGAGAGTTTCAACTTCCACAAATACCATTTGACGCAAGGCTTGCAGCCGACTTACGATGGTATTTCCTTCATGAGGCAGAAAAAATGGAGCGTTACTAGATTGCCTTGAATTCAAACCTCAAGTTTCACTCACGATTTGAAAGGCACCCCAAAAAATCCTAGATAACAGCAATGTTGCATCAGCCAGCTGTTCGCTGTGGCGCAAAGATAATAAGAGCTTACCAGCCGCAAAATTCAAGGCACTGTGTAACATCCGGTTTTGACTGGTAGTTCGGAAAACCAATTTTTCTTGCGAATCGGAAATCTCGCCCAGCAGATGTCCGTACTTTTGTCTGTTCTCCGCGTACCATCAAAACCAGTTGGGAAATCACCACTCGGTAGGTTCGAGGGACTACTGACCTGAAGCCGACACCCAAGTTAAAAAGTTGGCTGCGACCGAATGGAGTCAAAACCTCTTTACCCAGCTCATACTTCCACGTGTTTACTGTTAAGCAATAATAAGATGTCAAGATGGCTTCTCGGCACAGAGGTCAGGATTGTGAAGGGCTTACAAAATTCCAAGTGACCACTAGCCTTGTAGTTCTGTAGCAGGGGATTAGGATTGCATGGTTGAGTCTGCGGAATAAGTAAGAAATCCAAAACGATCCCAAGCATCAAGGACTTACGCCAGCGGCTTTCAATCGTGTGGCAAACCCAGCAGGCTCTTTAGAACTGGTAGGATAGCGGGCTCCGTGGCGATGAAGGAGGTGAACCTTGGGAAACCCAGATCAGCGAGGCGCTCTACCATTATTTCTAAAATCAACTCATACTACCAACCTGTGTGAGTTTACATTGCTCTGGGATTTTCCCAGAGCTTCCCTCAAGTCCAAACGCGTTGGAGGGAAGGGAATGGAAGGGCGACAGATACCCCCAAGAATCGAATCGGAAAGAAGGAAATGTGCTTGATGATCATCACGATTTACTACACCGTAGACGTGAGGAAGCAGGCTATGGTCTTCCGCCAATGAAGACAGCCGAAGATCATTTCAAGCCACTGGAGTTGAGTAGTAGTAGTGCCTCTTTTGAAGGAAGACTGAATTCGGATGAGGTACAAGGACAGTATGTTGGAGAGAAGGACTTACTCAAACGGAGGTGGATGGATGCGAGTTATGGGATCACCCACCAGCCACCACCGGAATCGGTTATCAGTGGACTCCGGCTATTTACAGTCACAAACATCAGCATCAAGTGCAATAATATTGGGCAAATGAACATGGCTTACTTTCAGCTGGACCCTGGTAGTCAATTTCCTTTCCAGATGGGAACAGGTTTTCCTTATGATGGCCATGATGATGGTGATGATGTCGGTGGTGGTGATGGCGGTGGTGATGGGCCATGGCCAAAGAATCGGCCACTATCGAATTAAAAATAAAAAAAAACTCTCTTTCGGGCATGGTCCAAAAGGCAGTTGCGATCAAGAAGCCAAACAAGACATCGCGCAAGGTTTTTCGGAACTATGTACAAATGTAGGAAGGTGGAGATACTCTCTGGTGAGCAAAAGTTGTTGATGGTCAACAGGCAAGAAAGACTCACATTACATGATCCTCTGGCTGGTGGGTCATCGGATGGCGAAGATCCATGGTTGATTCCTTCGTGGTGTGATTCGTTGTTTGAGATGACTTGGTACACTGGTAGTTTCTCTAAATCCATCGTCGTTGGTGTGTTTCCTTCTGGTTAGTTTTTTGGCAATGAGCGTGAAAAAGCTTCCGGCCTTTGGGAGAGATCACAGTCCAGCTGGCCACGGGTGATCCCCGGGGGTTTAGGGGAGCGGGGTGGCCGTGGTGCCCGCGCTGTCCCCCCGCGGATGTCGCGCGGCGCAGGCTCACCCACCAAAAGCTTCACACAGGTCAACCTCAACGACATAAAATCCACCGCTTCAAACTTCCGTCTCTCAACTAGAAACAGAAAAACAAATCTCAAATAACAGCATAACCGGCCGATCCACCAAGGAGCATTCACATCTTCTCCTCATCATCTGAACGAATAACTCAGGATAGCAAAAGTACACACACACAAAGGCCAGATAAGAAATCAGAACACAGTAGGGCAAGACATAATACTCAAGGCCTCTCAATCCTATCTACATCCTACCCAGAAACCAGCCCAAGAATCGCTCGGGATTTTCCGCCGGTATTTTTTTTTTGGACAGTTTTTCTGATGAATCGAGAATCAGGCGGATCGGACTTGGACCAGTCAGTAAACGATATTGAATCAGCTCTCCGATCGAATGCACTATTTATTCCTGGTTTTTGACTCAGAGCCTTACTTTCTATTATATACAACATCTGTCAATTCAACATTTCTCGATCTGTATCACATCTACTTCTTGTCGCACACGCGTGGGTGGGTCGATGGTAATGAATGGGACGATGAATGATGGATTAGACAGATCGAGAAACTGAAACGCTGCGAAATAATCAGCGAAGCACAAGTCAAGGAACTCTGTCTGAAAGCACGAGAGATTTTGGTGGAAGAGTCTAACGTACAATGGATCGACTCTCCGGTGACAGTGAGTATCAAAAAAAAAAAAAAAAAATCCAGTCATCAGTAACGCTGGAAGATCAGTTTTGGGCCGTTTAGACTGAAACTCATCCAGTCTTTGAATTCCTCTCCTTAGATATGTGGCGATATTCATGGCCAATTCATGGATCTTAAAGAACTATTTCG
Organism: Puccinia novopanici; assembly: GCA_004348175.1. NCBI lineage: Eukaryota > Fungi > Basidiomycota > Pucciniomycetes > Pucciniales > Pucciniaceae > Puccinia > Puccinia novopanici. The sequence goes on from SMGU01001006.1 coordinate 7,990, forward strand.
TGTGGGTGGCTGGTGTCCCGATACAAACTATCTTTTCATGGGTATTTCTTTGTTTTTCTTTTTTAGATTTTTCTTCACCATCTGAAGCCCCGCTTTAATTTTTATTTTTGTTCTTCTCTGTTTGTGGAGCGCTTACAAGGTGATAATAATTTGACACAGGTGATTTTGTGGACCGGGGATTTTATTCAGTGGAGACCTTCCTACTACTACTAGCCTTCAAAGTTCGATATCCGGACCGGATCACGCTAATTCGAGGGAATCATGAATCAAGACAGATCACACAGGTGTATGGTTTTTACGATGAATGTATGCGCAAGTATGGCTCCACCTCGGTTTGGAGGTATTGCTGTGAGGTATTTGACTATCTCAGCTTGGCCGCCTTGGTGGATGGGAGGGTCTTTTGTGTTCATGGTGGATTGAGTCCTAACGTTCATCGGATCGATTCAGTTGGGTGTTTACGTCATCTTTTCATCCGTTCTTCTATTGGTGTCTGTCCAACGTCCCGTCTGATTTTTCCTGTATTCTTTGGAATTTTTCCCCAGATTAAATTGATTGATCGGAAACAGGAGGTTCCACACGATGGAGCAATGTGTGATCTTCTGTGGTCAGATCCAGATGAGATAGAAGGGTGGGGATTAAGTCCACGCGGAGCGGGGTATCTATTCGGAGGGGACATTGCGAAAGCGTTTAGTCATGAAAACGACTTGGATCTCATTGCGCGTGCTCACCAGCTGGTGATGGAGGGATACAAGTTGATGTTTGATGATTCCATTGTGACGGTGTGGAGTGCTCCCAACTATTGTTACCGGTAAGTGGTCTCTTGAGTTCACATTAATCGGCTTCTTCCTTGCTCACCCCACCCGGTAACCTTCCAGGTGTGGCAACGTGGCTTCTATCCTTCAGTTGGATGAGCATCTTCACTCGGTGTATCAGGTCTTTGAGGCGGCCCCTCAAGATCCTCGGGGTGTCCCTACTAAAACAGCCAGTCTTAGCTACTTCCTGTAATCCTCACACCACCAGATTTCTTTTTCTTTTCCCTCCTGCGGCTGTCTGCGCTATGGTTGAGTTGACGCTATACCCAATCATCAACACATGAACAAAAGTCTGGATGTGAGAAGATACACCTTCTTTCTCTCTAATTTGGATGTTATCTGCACCAAAAACGAATGTCGCCATGACCATTTTACATTGTATCATAGGGCACCTTCTTTCCTTGTTGTTGTGCATTTCTGTGTCTTGCGTGTCCCTTGAATCAACTCTAATAACAATTCTTGAGATTGTCTGGGATATAATCAGTAGCTGATAAGAAGGGGCACGGCGGGCATGAGTTCGGAAGGTCAGACTGGATGGATGAGTTCCGGATTGGGCTGGGCCATAGAAAACTGACTGACCTTGCGACCCCAATATAAGCTTTGCAGAGCATTGGCCATCCAGTCTCTTCATTCAGAGAGGAGAGGAAGTGCAATAAAATGGCTTGGACGGGGAATTCCTAGGGCGGTTCCCCACCCAGTCTCGTCCACCATCCCAGCTGCTCCAACGGGATCTATGTTGCACACACTATCATCAATCCGGAAACTCTTTCCTCGCTCGTTAATATATCTCACAAAAACAAAACCTTCCCTTCCTTCTCTGCAGCCCGGATTGATGATAACCGGCCCCCTTCCACTCGCAACTTTGCCATAGAAATACTATTTAACTAAATATTCAATAGATACACACGCTGTAACCCTTATAATACTTCTTCCATCCTATCCCCTCTCTTCTTCTCTCAATTTCCTCTCAGCGGCACCCCAAGTAATCTCGATATATTATCATTATTTTTTCTTATAATCTTTTCTATAACCTTCCTTCACACCGCCAGCCAACAAGCACTCCTGTCTCAGCCACACATCATCATCCGTCCTATTCTATCCCATCCCGGCCGTTACCCAGGTGACTACAACTATTTATCAAGACAAAATACAAGACATCTAAGTTCAAGTACAAATACATCCCTCCAAACACACTCGCGTCTCTTTCATCGATCATAATTCCATTGTCGAGTCGTCAGTCGCGCAGACCTTTGCCGCCCCCATGAATAATTCAACCGCTGATTTATCAGCCGTGCAGCAGACCTCCTCAAATGCTGGAAGGTTAGTTTGAGTAGAACATCAGCTATCAAGGACACTGATTCCAAACAACCAGCTCTTGTTAATACTCTCTCTCACCTCTCTTTTGCTCCTTGATTCTTGTGCATGCTTCTTAGCGGCGGGTGGAACAATGATCAACCACAGATGTCCAACACTGCAAATCTCACGGCCACCCCCACCTTTGGCTTCGCCCCGGCAACAAGCTCATCAGACGCATTTCCTGTGCTCTCCTCCGCGCCATCCAACTCGTCTCAGACCACCAACACCACAATTAGCACCAGCACCATGATAAACAATACAACTTCTCTGCCTGGTACCTCTACCCTTCCATTAAGCATGACCGCCTCTCCGCTCGCCTCCACGCCTCTGCCCCAGCCCTTCTCCTCTGTCAACTCCCAGAATCATCCCGAGGCCTCACTTCCCATCGACCATCCCCCACTCATTACCAAGCTGCAACAGCCCGGTGTGATGATAGGTGTCGCATGCTCCCTGATCGGGCTCTCATGTGTTGTAAGTCACATTACCATTCGAAAAAAAACTTGTTGTATACATAAACTGAGTGTTTTTCTGTTTTTGACCATCGTCAATGATAATCAGATATTTGGGCTGGCATACCATGTGTCCCAACGGCGGAGAAGCATGCGCAAGGCGCTGCGAACGCGACGCGCGGTATCAGGGTTCGACTTTAACGGGGGGAGCGAGGGCGACTACGACGGGGGCTACGACGTATGGGACAAGGTGTCGGTGCCCAACACGCCGGCGCATTTTGGCGCGGTCCAGCCGGACTGCATCATCAAGGGCGAGAAGGCCGACTTCGTGTACGATGGACCCCACACCCTCATGAACAATATCAGCAGACACTCCGCCGCCACTGTTCACTCTACCACCGACGACGACCACAATGACACTAACAATAGCCAACACCACTACCACCACCACGACGACGGCCCCATCTATTCTGCCCCCTCCATACCCCCGTCTGCCTACGGCTCCTACAATGAGAAGGTCATTGCCATTTAAACAATCTTCTTCTCTCAACAAACCCTTTCAATTCATTATATATATATACTATAACTGCTTTACATCAGGTCAGCGTCCTTGTTGCTCCTGTCTTATCTCTGTCCTATATTTTGCTTGCTCTTTATTTATTGGTCTCCCCTCCTCACCATCCACGCCGTTTTCTTTCCAAAGAGTGTGTAACACACGCGCACACTCGGACCAGCTGGCATGTAAATAATATATCCCATGCAGATACCCTCATATATACATAAATATATATATATATACATATATATAACTGCAGGCTCTCCAAAAAAATGATTGTTATTGTTGTACCCTTCTCCTTGTGTTTCTTTTCATTTGATGAAACTATGTTGCAATTCCAATTCTTCTCCACTAACTTCCGGAAAGTGCTATTTAGGCACAGACAGGGTTGCCTAATTAGGGTTCTGGAGAATTATGTCTCAAAACCTTGCCTCTAGCTTGTGTATAGGCCTGGGGCTGGGCAGGCAGAGGCCTCTCAGTGCCCCTAATTCCCAGACTGGGCTTGCATGGAAACACAACCCTATCTCCATTTATCTTTTAAACCAAAGCAAATTCAGAAAGAGTCCCACGTCCTGGCTCCTTGGGGCCCCATTCAACTGAGCCAGGCTGCTTTCCCCCTATGTTATTTCTTGGGATTTCTAGCCTTCATGACCATTCCTTATCATGCACTGCAAAAAAAAAAACTGGCTCAACTACCTGCAGTTGACATGCAGAAAGTCCAAGGAAGCTTGTGGTGTTACTCAAACCTTTCTCCAAGAGTGATTCAACCAAGCTTTGATGCACAGTCACTGTGAATGCTGCACAGTGACTGTGCCAACAAATCTACAGTGCCTAGACAAAAGTTTTTGTCACAACACTTTTCATTCAACAAGTTCAACCACCACAGTTAAAATCAAAATTTCTGGTGAATCAATCCAAAAAGAGTTTCAAATAATGATTATGAAGAAATTTTTGGAAAAAATAAAAAAAGAAAATTTGTGAATTTTTTTAATTTTTGCTGATTTTCAAAAATGTTTAATATACATTTGAAGCACCTAGAAAACTCAGAGAGTACAGCGGGAATAAGATAAGAATGATAATAAATGAAAAAGTTTTGAACTAAAATAGCAAGGCAACTTTAGTGACCAGCAAAATAGGGCCAAAAATGGGAATTAAAATAAATTTTGCACTGAAATCTGATATAATTCAATTTTCAGGCCTGTTTCTATGGACACTAAATTTGCTTTGCTATTTTGGTTCAAAAATTTTTCATTTATTATCATTCTTATCACATTCCAGGCTTTACTCTCTGATTTTTCTAGGTGCTTCAAATTCATATTAAACATTTTTGAAAATCAGCAAAAATTCAAAAAATTCAAAAAATTCACAAATTTTCTTTTTTTATTTTTCCAAAAATTTCTTAATAATCATTATTTGAAACTCTTTTTGGATTGATTCACCAGAAATTGTGATTTTAACTGTGGTGGTTGAACTTGTGGAATGAAAAGTGGTGCAACAAAACTTTTGTCTAGGCACTGTACATATGCAGACAGGTGGAGTTTGGATGGCAGCTTGGCTGGAGCATGCTGCATGTCAATTGCAGGCAGTTGAATGAGTTTTTTTGCAGTGTATACATTGAAAAAGTCTTGAACGTTGAAGCCAATGGACATCGTGGATTCTGAGTCATTGCCTGGGCTTTGGGATGTGGAAAAGATGCTTTCATGGAGGTCTGGAAAGAAATCTACAGAGATCTTACAGGAAAAGCAAAATTCTACTTGGATCAAGGCTTCCCACTGGGGAAAAACATGCTCAACTGCCTGCAGTTGACATGCTGAAAGTCCAAGGAAGCTTGTGGTGTTACTCAAACCTTTCTTAAATATTGAGCAAGCCAAGCTTGGATGCACAGTCACTGTGCACACTGCACAGTGACTGTGCCAAAAATCTACATATGCAAACATATAGAGTTTGGATGGCAGCTTGGCTGGAGCATGCTGAATGTCAACTGCAGGCAGTTGATCAAGTTTTTTTTGCAGTGTCCTGGATGAAATTGACTGAGTGGCTTGGAGAATACAATTTGAAGATTTTGGACCTTGTGACATTTAGGCCTGCCACCCATGTGTCCGGATTGTAAGTTGCCTGCTACCGGTCACCCGCACACGTGTACTTTGTGTGCACCAGGTGATTCACACGGGTGAATATTTGGCTGGGGACCAAAAGCTCAGAGTGACCTGAAGTAACTTCAGATCAGTCTGAGCCTTCGGTCTCCAACTCTCCAGTGAACTCTAATGTAGCTTGCTGATTTTTGAGAGTATGATAAAGCTTTGTATTGTTTTTTGGAGTTCCCCTCCTCACCACTCGACCTGAGCAAGCTCTTCACTTGATCATTTATTGATAAAAATTCAGCTGTTGTTCCGCTCCTACCAACTTTTTAACTCCTGCTCCTGCTTGCCTGCCCCTTTCTGTTGGAATACACACATGGATATCGCTGATTGGCCCTCACAACATTGTGTACAAATCACCCGTGTGTCACACGGATTTCCCTGACCAATTTCGAACACCTGCACCCGGAACAATCACCCGTGTACAGGTGTTTGGTTGGCAGCCCTAGTGAAATTGACCACTGGATGAGTATGCCAACAACGGGACACCTTATGGCTGAGGTTTACAATAGGCCAGTCTTTTACTATGTTAAATCTTGGATTCAAACATTCTCCCCATCAACCACCCCCCCCCCAACAACAATCCACAAATCTTCATAGGACTGACGGAAAGCCAGCATTTTGTGATATTGAAGATGAAGGATGAGGATTTATTCCCTTCAGCTCAATTGGAGAAGGACTGGGAAGAGATTGCTACTCCACAGGCAATGGAGTGGAAAAATAAGTATGCCATGTGTTTTGAGTTGACTTGGAGGATTAAATTGGAGACTGGTTTTGATAAATGTACATTTTAGTGATATTTTCTCTATTTTTTTGTTTTCCTTTCCTCCTTTTTTCTTGATTTTCTTCAAAAAAATTTTAGCTTTTTATTGATTTTATTTTTAAACATGATCAAAATTTTAATTTGATCATTTTATATGTTTGAATTAAAGAATTATGATATTTCATGTTGTGTAAATCAAAATTACACCTTTCCTAATCTTTAATCTTTATGCCCCCTTGGGGCTTGTGTCTCTGTTATTTTCCCAGAGTTTATTTATTTTGATATATTCATGTTTGCTCAAAAAACTGTTTGATTTCTTTCCTTTAATATGATGTAATTTTGTGCTGATATCTCATGAATTGTGAAGGTTATGGCCTTTTTTGTAATTCTCAAAAATATTAGAATTGGGTCCATGACCCTCTCCCACATGTGGAATTTGGTTGCGCAACCCACCCCCCAGCTGCTATTAGGGATTTGACCTGCAACCCACTATGGCGCACGGAAATTAGTTCCCCAACCCCTGTTGACCAGTAGGGAAACATCCTGGGGGTCACGGAACAAAAAATGTTGGTTGTGTGTCAAACCCCTTTTTGAAAAAGAACAAATAAACACACTGCAAAAATTTGCAATTCCCCCCAAGGAGAAAGGTCAAAATTGGGGTGGAAAACATATGTTATTTTTTCCAAAGTTAAACAAAGTGACAAACTGAGCATGCTCAGCCAAAAAAAAAAAATGTGCCAAACTGAGAAAAATAATTGGAGAATGTTTTTCTGAGTTTTGTTTTGGGGGCCTGGTAAGCCCATCAGGCCTGCTCCACAACACATTGGGCCAGCATCAAAGGGTGTTCAGGAATAGCTCATGATCTGCAATCCTGGACTAATGGGTATTTGGGGCTGGCCTGTATGAGGCCCGCTTGTGGTTCATTGGGCCTGATCCGGGTCTGCCCAAAAGCACATTGGGCCAGCATCAAAGGGGTGTTCAGGAGTAGCTCATCATCTCCAATGCTAGACTAATGTATTTTTGGGCCAGCCCGTATGAGGCCCGGTCAAGGCCCACCAGGCCTTGAAGGTCCGCAAAACAAAAACTCAGCAAAACATTCTCCAATGATTTTTGCTGAGTTTGGCACATTTTTTTTTGGCTGAGCATGCTCAGTTTGCCCCTTTGTTTAAGTTTGGAAGAAGTAAAATATATTTTCCACTCCAATTTTTGTGAGCCTACGCCTCTTATGTGGCAAGTAGGACACAAGAAAGAAAAGATAGATAAAAAATAAAACAACAAAAATTTTTATTTGTTTTGTTTTTATGAGAAAGGATGGAGCTTAAAGCAGTTACGCAGTCTGAGACTGGAATAAGCGGAGAAAATCTACAACACATCCTCCTCAAACGAAACTGAGGAAGGTCTGATAATGATTCAGTCCATTTTATAAGCCAGGAGGCTAAGGGTCTTTAAAGGAAAACCTGTGTGGTTTAGTTTTAAGGCAACAAACCACAGAAAGAACTAAGAGGAGAAAAAAGAAGCGGCTATAGCTAAGATGAGACAAAAAGGAGGACTTCTAAATCATTCAGAAAGAAAGAGGTAGCTAGAAAGGAGAATCACTGTTATTTTATTCCTGACACTGTATAGTAGGAGGTATAAAATAGAAGTAAAGGTCCTTAGACTCTAAAGCTGTTCCTAGGTAAGGATCCCGTTTCTTGGTGGTTTGATTTCAAAGTGGGGGATGGGAATAAGCTTGAAAGAGGCTGGAATACCCCTTGGTTTATTCTCTGTCAAAATTTTTACCTGTACTGGAAGATTTTGGAATTTTGACCATTTTTCCTGTATTTGGATACTGGGAGACTTGGGAGAGTTAGAAATGAGTAAATGCATTTTCCTGGAATGCACGTGAAAACCAAGTATATCAATGCAAAAAAACTCAATCAACAGCCTGAAGTTGACATGCAGTATGCTCCAGCCAAGCTGCCATCTAAAATCCACCTGTCTGCATATGTAGATGTTTGGCACAGTCACTGTGCAGCATGCACAGTGACTGTGCATAAAAACTTGGTGAATCACTCTTGGAGAAAGGTTTGAGTAACACCAAAAGCTTCCTTGGACTTTCTGCATGTCAAATGCAGGTAGTTGAGCAAGTTTTTTTTTGCAGTGATTGAACTTGAGAATTAATATAAAACCATTCTTACTCTACATTAAGGTAAGAGTAGAAAAAAAAGGGAGAAATATTGATGTAGGTTAATTTTAGAGGAGAAAGTGTGAAAGTTTTATAATGAAGTCTTTTGGACAGTATATAGGTGGACTATACTGTCTCTAAGGCTGAAAATTTTACTTTTCTGCTGGGGGGAATGGCAAATTTTTGGAGTGAACAGAGTTCCGCGCAGAAGCAGCCACCATTCACACTAGCTTCACACAAGCCCCAACTTTGGAGTTGCGCGCTAGTGCAACCTCCAAAGGAGGGGCTTGCACGTAAAGTCAGATCTTTGGCATGGGCACTATTGGCCTTTGGTGAGGATTTCTTGCCCCACCCAAAAAACATCTTCCTCAAACATTTTTGATACACCATTTGGACAAATTGAAGCACCTCCTTCATGTGCTTCACATGCCAAAAAGTGGTGTCTCCACTTAATCAATCAACTTGCTATAAAGTGAACAAGTTTTGTTTCTTGGTTTCATTGGGGATCTGACACTAGCTGTACCCAGATAGGTGCACATTGCTTCTGAGTAAGCCAGCTTATGGGTTTGGGGAGATGTTTCCCTTCAACTTCAAAGGCTTGGATGAGCAGTCTCACATACTCTTTCCAAGAAAAGAAAATACTAGGGAAAGCCCAAGATTCCAGGCTATCCAGGAAGCATCATGATGTAAAATTAGCTTGGTGTTTTTTTTTTTCTATCACTGAATCCATGAAAAATTATCAGTTTGATCTCATAAGGCCATAGTGCCTGCACTGTGGGAAAAACATGCTCAACTGCCTGCAGTTGACATGCTGAAGGTCCAAGAAGCTGTGTGTTACTCAAACCTTTCTCCAAGAATAATTCAACCAAGCTTTGATGCACAGTCACTGTGCATGCTGCACAGTGACTGTGCCAAAAAATCTACATATGCAAATATTGAGTTGGATGTTAGCTTGGCTGGAGCATGCTGAATGTCAACTGCAGACAGTTGATCAAGTTTTTTTGCAGTGTGGGTCATTTGTGGAAATTGGCCCAAGCCCCTCTTTCAGAGGTCGCTCCGCGACCGAAAGAGGGGATTGGGTTAAGCTAGCATTCACATAGGGCGCACAGACCTCCGTCGCTGCTTTCAATCTCCAATCCTAGCACCGGAAGGGGGAATGGACACAAGGTGTGGTTCACTCCTAGAAACGACAGCGCACCCGAGCAGCCAGAGCACCAGGGCCGCACCGCGACAATCTGCTATTGTAGCCTCGGGAAAGGGATGGATAGCATAGCCACCTAACTCTAGCAAGGCGGCTGTGAGAACTCCTTTTGGATGGGTGGCAGTCCTGAAGGGGGAATAACAGAGGTGATATTCAAGTATTTATGAAATATTAAACTGATACGGGTGGTTTGAAAGACCTGCCCCTCTAATGTACTACACAAGAGCTAACACAACAAATTTATTTATTATGTGCTGACTAATGTTAGAGAAACTATGTGTAGTAGTCTCTAATCAGACGTGGATCAACTTCTCTTTTATATGGATGTTACAACAACTTGTTAGAGTGGAAAAGGGTGAGTGGATGAAAAGATATTCAGACTAGTTGAAATGATGGATGTTGAAATCTTTTTAGGTTTTAGTGTTTGTGTTATAGATAATAAGGAAGAGTGTGAGTGGATGATGATGATGAGGAAGTGAAATAGAGAAGTGAGTTGTTTTTATAGGGTTTATGTTTTATGGATAGCTAAGGAAAAGATACTAATATAAAAGTGATTGTGAGATGAGATACGTGTATGGGAAGTGGGATCAGCCTGGTGAGTGAGTGAGGATGTTGGAGGGGGGGAAAGGCCCTCCTTTTATATTGAAAGGTGAGGTATTTTGCTGGTGTGAACTCCAACTGAGGCATTTATGCTGGTGGGAGTTTGAACCATGTCTTCTGATTGGTCAGGATATGAAGGCTGAACCATGTTCCTGATTGGTCAGAGCTGAATCATGCACTCTGATTGGTCAGAACATGATGACTGAAAATAAGTGAGCTGAACCGTGAATTGTGATTGGTCAGAACTTGATGACTGAAATACTGTGAGCTGAACCGTGAGTTGTGATTGGTCAGAACTTGAGGACTGAAAATATGTGAGCTGAACCATGAGTTGTGATTGGTCAGAACTTGATGAGTGAATCCTGCAAGCTGATTGGTCACAACCTCATGGCTGAAAGCTGAATCCTGATTGGTTGATACTAATTATGTACTTATAAACTACTAATTAGTACTTATAAACCTACTATCTACTATTATTTAGACTATGTATTTAGACTATGTATTTAGACTATGTATCTAGACTATATAATATGTGTTATCTAACCAAACTATGTACTATACTATAATTATATTCTACATAAAATCCACTGGATAATACTAGTCAAAAGGGGTTCCACTGAATAAAAACTGGGGCTTAGAGTATTCATAAGGAAAAATATGATAAAATATGTCTAAACTATGGGATATGGGGTGGAGAATTGATCCTTTATCACATTTGATACTTGAAACCTAATTAGACCACCACAGCGCATGGATCAGAAGTTCCTGAATCGCCCTCATACAATCCTTAAACTCTCTATACAAAGTATGTAAGAGGAACAAACCAAACACCTGAAAAAATGGCAGCTCAAAACATCTTCCCATGATCTTGATCAAGGAAGAAATTGAAATTGACCAATGGAGACTTGTTTTTGCTTGAAGGGATTTCCCACTCTTTTCGCATGTTTGGCCTAGATTTTGTCATCCAGGTTAAGCATGAAGTACGCTAAATGCCACACCGTGTTGCAATTATCAGACTAGTGTTTGTTGGATTGTGGTTCTGCTTCTCTAGGCTTATCATAACTGCTGGTGACCATATTATCACCTGTCATTTACAGGCTATCACCCACCAATTGGGTATTTCATAGACACCAGTAGCATTCATTGACCCATCCACAGTCATTCATCTCCAAGCGTCCTTAGTACAGTGGTTAGTACACTTGACATGGACATAAGAGACGTGGGTTCAATTCCACAGGACACATATTCTTTTCAGAGTTTCACAGTGTTAGAAAGATAGGAAGCGGAACATAATCCTGAGTGAGTGGAAAGATGATCACCGCATGATCGAGAAGCAAAACAGATAGGAAAGAAAAAAAGGAAAGGAAAGGAAAGGAGACGAAGAAAAGAAAGGAAAGGAGACGAAAGAAAAGAAAAGGAAAGGAAAGGAAAGAAGCAGCAAGAAAAGAAACTACAGAAAAAAAA
>SMGU01001007.1:0-18413 GCA_004348175.1 Puccinia novopanici
AACCCCTCTTTATCACCACCAACCTCTGTTCAATCCCCACTCTCATCAATAACCTCTCATCCACTCTTCAACACCCCCTTTTCATACATCCAAACCCAATCCACTTCTGAACAACAGTAGTATCTTGATACACCCCATCCTATCACTTTATTAAACCTTCCAATCCGAGATTGGGGGGCTTGTTTAGTGTCTAGAATCACAGAAAGGCAGAGGTATCCTCATTCATCCCTTTCAACACTCAGCAAAAGGTCTTCACTGACACTTTTGAGCTTTACACCGCAAACACACATTCTCAAACATTCCATGCAAACGTACCTGTAATTCTAGTCAGTTTTCAGAATCCCATAATCCAATGGTTTGTATGGATTACTGAGTCATTTTTCCCACAAAGTCCTTCAACTTTCTGTATCCCATACTAGTGAAGAAGCCGCTTGATTTGGCTGACCTTGATCACATTTTAATTTCTTCAATTAAGGAAATTCTGACAAGTTTTATTTCCAGTTTTTTGTGTTTTGGATTCATTGTATAAACTTATACATCTGATAGCATGTATGAGGCTCTGACAGAAAGTGCTTGCAATGGGAACTAGGCTGTATTCAACATTTTGAAAAACGTTCAAGGGAATAATTGCACCAAAATCTTGCTATCTGGATGTTGGAAAAAGGCTACACAAAGTGGGGGCTGTGTTACTAGATGACATGGCAGACAATTTAGGCCCGTTCAAGGCATGTTACTATGGATGGACAGAAAACTGTCCGGGCGTGCACTTGCGCATGTCCGGAATTTGATTCTGGCTGTCCTCTCATTGAAAGCTGATGGCCTCTTTTGAGCCAAGCTGTCCACTGATTGAAAAGAATTGGCCTGTTTTTCACTCTTGCATGTCCTCACTTTGACTGGATACGGTCCAGCTAGTGAAAAAAATTGACATGTTTTTGACTAAAAGCTGTCCTGTGCTTTACTACACAGGACATTGCTTCTGTGTCACTTGAAAATCTCTCTCGTAGCTTGTTTTTGGGTGTAAAAAATTCATTACTGATCATTTGTTTTCATAAGTAATAGTTTGGATTACTACATATAATCGGTTGATGAGGTCGGCATTGAATGCCTGATCGATTCTTAGTGGTACTCTTTTCTTTTGTGTTTTTTGCGAGGTTGTTGAGGGTTGTTGACACAGATTTGGTTGAAACCATCTTCTTGTGTATTTCTTGCATTGCCCATGCATGGGATTCCGATTCATCCTGGAGATTGCTTGCTTCTTTGTCATGCCGCCAAGTCTTGTCTGACACACCAATGGCATTGGAAATGGGTGGTCTGGTTTTGTTTTCTTCCAAGTTGAGATCGATTGTCCTGGTCACAGTCAGGATTGAAAAGAAATTCAAAAAAAAAAAAGTAATTTGATTGATAAATGAAAAAAAAAACTTACTTGAGGTGAGACTGAAAGCTGTCCGCCAAACGAGATACGCGGATAGGTGCAGGTCTATGACCGACCCAAAATACACAAAAGAAAGGTTGCGTCATCAACCCCCGCTGTCCGGGGGTCGACTGCATCTGTCCAGGTGTTGACTCAAAATGCCGCCCAGACATCCGCAAGTCAAAACCCGGACAATTTTCTGTATATCCATAGTATTAGGTCAAACAGTTGATTTTTAATTAATTTTTTTTACAAAGGGGTGTCTATTTTTGAGGCTTTTTTTGAAAGCTCTCAAGCCACTGATTGGACTTTACCTATAACCCTCTCCTACAGAGATCCCTTTGGGACCTCCTGCGGAGAGGCTTTGTTAGGCTAGCAAGCCTCATTTCCTCCAAAAATTAGATCATTTCTGTTGTCACATATGTGGGAAAAACTTGTGACAGCCTTAGACTCGCCACAGCTGTGTGAGTCTACTTCCTCATGGACAAGTCCGTGAGGAAGATGAGTAATTCTGAATATTATTCTCTACGTTCATGATCCACATAGCCTTCTATATATAGGTTATGAGCCTCTACCTCTTGCTATACACCTTATCTATCATTGATATTGTTTAGTTTATCCTATCCGGTATCATGCAATTGACATCGGTAACTCAGTTTAGAGTATAATTGTCTGACAAGGTTCTGGTTTAAGTTGCTTTGCTGCAACGTTGGTGGTAGACTTGGTTATTTTTCCTTTGACTTTTCACCTTCTCTTTCCTGTCACACTAGTCTTATCTAGAGTGTTGATTAGGTGAAGCAGACTCGCCATCTGTGGATAACTGTCTCTAGTTGGCCCTAGTTTCAGTGACCAAAAAGCCTCAGACTGATAGTGTGGACTACTCCCTCTCTAAATCCCTCTTTCCTCCCCTTGTCTGCCATTGCATTGCGGTGAGTACATTTTCTTTTTCTTTTGTTGGACGTGCTCACTGTGATGTCCAATCTTGGTAGCAATGCTGGCCATTCAGTTTCTTGCTTGTCCTCAATCAGCAACATGGGTTCTGGTGCAGAAGTGTTCAAAGATGGTTGACAACATATAAATCAGCAGTTTGACACTGTCTGTGAGCCTTAGTCTCTAAAGTGACTACAGGACACAAAAGGTTTGTTAAATAAAGTAGTATTTCTGGTAGAGATACAACAATAAGTAACAAGGCAAGAAATAAAAAGAGTCAATGGATTTATTCTTTTTAACTCTACTGATTTATCTCTAAGATTATCAGGCTGAGGACGGGAGTGAGATGATAATGCTCAACAGATCAACTCTATAGGGGACTGGAGAGAGCTATAAACCTAGCCTCCTCTGGATGGCTCAACAGAGGGTCTCTTCTGGATGACTCTACAGAAGGTTCACTGGCAAGACAGAATCAAGACCAGGTCCAAGGTTTTTAAGGGAGTTGAACCAAGGCTCTTTAACTGGAAACCTGGAGGACTTCTCATCGCCCAGATTCCTTAATCTGGAGCTTCTATTTCTAAATCCCAAACTTTGTTTGGTGATGAAAAGTGATGTCCATCAGGTTCCCACCACCAAACAAAGTTTGGAATTTATGTTTAGCCAGTCTAGATTAAGCAATCCAGACTGACGGCAAGTCCTCCCCTATGTGGTTTGCTTAATGATAAAAACCACAGAAAAAAGCATGAGAAAAGGAAGAAGAGGAAAGAAACAGGTAAGTAGTCAGGGTAGAACTTAAAACAAGTTCCCCCTCTGCCACAGCGCGCGAGTGGTGAAGCACCTGTTGCATTGCACCAACCGCAGGGAGGGACTTGGGGATCAACAGCTGTATTCAGCGTGAGAGCCTGGGTGGCTTTCTGCACTTTTGGCAGGGCCATCTTTTCATCACTAGTTTTCTTCCCTTTCCCCTCCCACCCCACCATCACCCTTGGTACCTATAAATTTCCCTAAATCTCCTCTACATTTTGATACCAATTTCAACTTTCCAGGTGCCATATTTTTCCACTCAGCACCAGTCAAAAATGGACCTCTTGTTCCTGTTTGCTTCTCATTGTGTCACTTGCTTGGTCTGTATCCATGTGTAGGTCTGTGAAACTCTACTGATTGTCACGTCCATGTACGGTGGGCAACATGTATTTACAGCTGTCTTTTATTTTTTTTTGGGCTCAGAGAAAAAAAAAGAGGAAAACTTCAAATGGCTATCTGGAGGGAATCTCAAACAATGCAGCCCGCAGGTTTGATATTAAGGTGCGCGCTGATGTGGCCTAACTCCTTGCCCAAAAGGCAAGTCATTATGATAATATGCCATCTTACAACAGTTGAAAAATTGAAGGTAACTCAAATACAGGTGTCCAAAGACAGGGTGCTCATGCTTGCAGTTCAGGCTTACCTGTAGGCCTCTCTGTGAGACACAGAGAGGCCTAGCTAAGCTTGAGTAAGGGTGGTTCAGAATCACCCCAGTGAGGTGAGAAAGAAAACAGAAAAAGATAATATTTGGCAGTAGAGATGACTTACAGGGAAGTGATAATGACACTGGTTGCAGTGGGAATGCAAGGGGACCTCTGGATTCCTGGTGAGTGATCTGATCTGGTTCCGGTTTGTTTCTGGCCTGAGGTTAAAAATTTTCACCTGGTCTGTTTTCTGACCGGTGGGAGGAGAGTCAAATTGAATATATTCAATTTGCTCTTCAGCTAGAAAATCTACATAATTTCAACCTTGAATATAACAGGCATACAACACAATTATACCACACCTTATGTATTGTACATGGGTAGAAAAAGAAGGAGAATCTTATCAGAAGAATTAGTTTAATTTATGAAAATTGCTTTCAACAATAAAAAACTCTTTTCAGAGAAAAAGGACATTGCAATAAATTGGCTTATTTGGAATTGAGACCTTTTGGACAGGCTTACTGTCTCTAAGGCTAACACTGTCCTCAGTTCTGCTTCAATTGGACGCCTACCAGATGAAACCATTGTTGTAACCCAGTCACTGGGTTACAGGTAGAGCTCACCTAAGCCCCTCTTAGAGCATGTATATAATCTGTAGCCATCTTATATACATGCAAGGTTAGAGCTTCTGCTTCTTTCTCGTTCTGCTCCACATCAGGTTATGAGCACCATTTAACAAGTCTCGCAAACCTTTTTTTCCTCAATCACAAATCGAACAAGGTGGCTCAGCGTAGGGCGTAATCAACCTGCTATTTTTTTATCTATTTCCCTCTTGGGTAGCCCAGCGTAGGGTGTAATCGTTCCGTTCTTCCGAATTTTTTTTGTTTTTACCAAAACTCCCGATTATATCCGTTTTTCTCCCAACTCTATTCCACTCGAAAATTCAACCTTTCAACACACTTCCCTCACTTTGGACATCCCGAGACTGTGTTGCGTTTGTCAATACAGCTGATTAAGCTACCAAGGACTAGCTACCCTAGGTATATCCTGAGCTGGGACGCCAGACTAAGGGGCTGAACAAGCATACAGCAAGCACACCGGTCATCAACCTCGCCGATCACCCCGGATTTTTAACCTCTCTTTCTCCCTTTCATTCTCCCATCTCTACACTCTTGTCTCCTTTTCCATATCAAATCAAAAAAAAAAAAACCATTTCTTGATCTATCGACTCACCTTTTCTTGTTTTTTCTTCCTCTTTCCCATCTATTTCTCCTCATCTTTCCATTCATCCCCTATTTCCTCCCGTTTTCTTCCCTCTTATTGCCCACCAGCCCAAATTCCTCCATCTCTGTCTCCCTTCATTATTTTTCCCTTCCGTCTTTCACCCTCCTCCTCACCCCACCATGTCCACCGATCCCCGAACAGCTCTAGGTGCAGCATCCACAGTGGCCCCCGGCGCCACAACCTGTCCACGTCGCTCCACAAGCGCACAACACACTCGCACTTCAAGAGGAGCACCCCCCCACCTTCCAACCAACGTCCCCGGAAACGCCGTTGCCACCGACCCTCCTCCAGCAGCCGTTGTTATTGTAGAGTTTTATGTAGTTAGGCAACGTTGTATTTTCTATCTTATATTTTCTCATGTCATGCGCCGCAGCTATCATTATAAAATCTTGTACCGCGGCGACCAAACTTTCCTCATTGATTCTTTTGGGAAAACTTTGGCTCGTCGCGGAAAAATATTTTCCGAATATTTTTTCTCCTTTATAGGTTTGTTTCTATTATTATCTTTTTATCTCTTGTTATCATTATTCTCATTATGAAATAAAGCTCATCGATTCTTTTGGGAAAATTTTGGCTCGTCGCGGAAAAATATTTTCCGAATATTTTTTCTCCTTTATAGGTTAAAAGCCGCTTCTACCGCAACAATGGCGAATCCTATCAGACGTCAAACCTCGAAGGCCAAGGCAACTGAGCCACCCATTTTTGAACGATCATCGTCGCCCCTGACACCTGTGCCATCATCGTCCAGGACGTCTGTCAAGGCAAAAGATCCAATTGATCCCATATCACGACTCGAAATCAACTACAAGGAACTTGTGTCTAAACACCTCAAAACATCGATTCGAATGAACAAACTTGACCACAACATCGACAATATCAACTCCCACGTCAGTAAGATGAGTGAGACGTTCAACACAATCATTGAAGCCGTAAATAAGCTATCGATCCAGGTTGCGGCACAGTCCCAAGCTGAACCACGTGCTGCACCCCCACATCTCAAGGTCAAAGCTGAAGAAACAACCGATGATAAATCCTATTCGTTCCATCACAAACACTTCCTGAAAGATCCCATGGCGTTACATCGATCAATACACTCTACCTGTGAAGTCTTGAAGTTCAACGGAGAGAACTTCACAGCATGGGAACGACAACTCAACACAACACTCGATTTCGTTTTCCACACCGACAACTTCCTCCATAGTGACAAATGGGACTCGATGAACCCCGACCAAAACCCAGCCCTCACGATTCTCCTTCGCTCGTCAGTAGATCACATGTTGTCCACCGCCACCAATTCCGCCAAGAAACCAAAGGAGATCTACCAGGCGCTTTGTAACAGGTGCAAACGCAGTGACCGCCAGCACAAAATTCTGTTAATCAACAAGCTTCGGGAGTTTAACGGTGCTGAACGACCTGAGTCCAATGACCAACTCCTTGCTGAGTTTCAAGAATTCTACCTTGAGTTGAAGCAAAAGGAGCTGGGAGTCGAAGAAATCTTTGGATTAATCCTTCAGTCCGTTATCCAACCCCCGATAAACGTAGACGAAAACTCTTTCCGCAACAACCTAAATCATTGATTGAACACCGCCGGAGAGTCTCCTTCCCTTGACCGAGTTTGCCAGGAAATCACCCAAGTCGAAGGGGAACTGACGTCTGGATCAGCTGAGAATCCCATTTTGATTAGCCGAGTCCAAAATCAGTCTCATGGGGGTCAAACGCGTACACAGCTGAAAGGAAAGCAACCCGGGAACGCTGGAAAGACTTCTACATTTGGGACCAAAGCGCTTGCTAGTGCTTTGACATTCAAAGGGTCCAAACCCACATCATCAATGATGGCTGAGAACGGATCGGAGTGCAATTATTGCGGACGCACAGGCCACTGGGCATCGACATGCCACAAGCTGTCGGCAGACCTCCAATCCGGGAAGCTCGATGTCGGGCAACTCGCCACCAAGGCGATCAATACTGATCCGAACCAGAAACCCACACAAGTCCGAGTTCGAGCGGTCAATATGGATGAACCCTCCAGCAACACTGTACTGATTGATTCAGGAGCTTCGGCTTGTGTAAGCGGGAACTCCATTTTCTTTACCCTTGAACGCAAGCTGACCAAGCCGATACCTGTGCTACTTGCATCCCAACAACCTTCGCTCCTCCTCACCGCCATTGGCAGTCTGAAGATTCCGACCCCTAATGGAACTATTCGGATCAAGCAAGTTTACCATAACCCTTCCATACCACAGGTCATCCTTTCTCTCGGAATCCTTGTGGCAAATGGTCTACATCTTGTTTTCGACAAAGATTGCTCAATGTCCTTAGTCCACCGCCACCGTGTATTCCACACTTCCCTCTCCAACAATTTCTGGCATCTTATCACCAGCCCTTCCCTCCCCTCCCCACCACCTCCTCCCGATGAAATTGTCATTGCATCCATGCAAAACAAACCTGCCATGGATTCGATCAAGTGGCATGAAAGACTTGGCCACGCGAATGACAGAATTGTCCAGGCGTTCTTGAAACGATTTGTCAATCCCGAACACGCGAAGTCGTGGACACCTTTTTTCTGTGAGAAGTGTGTGCTGTCCAAATCCACGTCTCGTCGGTTTCTACCCCCTTCCTCAGTCCCTCGAAAGAATGTCCTGGATCTAATGGTTTCCGATGTAATGGGGCCTTTCGAGAAGGACATACATGGCTTTCAATTTGCCCTTACACTCCGCGACCATGCCTCAATGTACACATTTATTGCGCCACTCAAGAACAAGTCGGACGTTCCGGAAAAGCTGAAGCATTGGTTTGAAATGCTGAAGACTCACATTGGGAATTACCCACGTTTCCTGCGTTGCGATAACGGTGGTGAATTCATGTCCAAGAAACTACACGACATCCTACACAAACGTGGCATTACCATCGCTACGTCTTCTCCTTATCACCCTGAAGAGAATGGCGAAGCTGAACGTGTCAACCGTACGATCAACGACATGGCCTGTGTGATGATGAACGGTAGCTACCTGCCGACACAGTTTTGGAGCTATGCTCAGCAAACCGCGGTCTACTTGCACAACCGCATCCCTCACTCTTGGATCTCCCCAAACACACCCATTGAACTCCTCTTCCAACAAACCCCTGTACCTGAATATATGTATCCTTTCGGCGCTCGGGCCCTTGTATTTCGACCTGAGGAGAAGCGTGCGACAAAATTTCATCCTCGGGTGGACGAATGTATCTTGGTCGGCTACCCCGCGTCGGGCAAGGGTTGGATTTTCTATGACAAGCATCTCAAAACCTTCACCCAGTCCGCCAATGCGGTGTTCCCCGATTTCCAGTCTCTTCCGGTCTCAGAAATTCCCACATCCAAGAATGAAATTAAGTTCCTCCTCAATTCTCTCCGTCTTGGCCAAGAACCAACTGACGAAATCGCCGACGCTCAGCAACAAGCTCTCAACACCATTCCGATGAAGCAGGATGTTGCCATCCCCAGTAATATCCGAGAGGCCTTATCGGGCCCTGACGCAGAGGCATGGCGGCGTGCGGCAGAACTCGAGTTATCCCAGCTTGAAAAACTTGGTGTTTGGGAGCCAGAGGACCCGCGGAAAGGCATCAAATGCATTGGTGCTCGCTGGGTGTTTGCACTCAAGCGTGACATCATTGGTATCATTATCAAGTTCAAAGCCCGATATGTTGCTCGCGGATTTTCCCAACGACCCGGGATTGATTGTCAGGATACTTACGCCCCTACCGCTTCGCTTGCTACGCTTCGACTTCTCGTATCCATTGCAATCCAACAAGACCTCACCATGCATTCGTTTGATGTCAGCTCCGCTTATCTTTACAGCCCGATTGATGAAGAGGTGTATGTCAAACCACCCACTGAGCTTCGCCCCGAACTCAAAGGGAAGGTCCTCCGACTCAAGAAGGCCCTGTACGGGACCAAGCAGGCCAGTAGATGCTGGTGGAAGCACTTCAGCAAGATTCTTTCAACACTGGGTTTCTTAGCATCCGAAGTGGAATCATCGTTATACGTCTATCGTTGTGGGGATATTTTTATCTTCATTTGGATGCATGTTGATGATGGGTTAGTAGTCAGCAATTCTGTGTCTGCCCTTGAAGACCTCCGTCTGCGGCTGACATCCCACTTAGAGGTTAAATGGAAAAATTCCGTAGACCAGATAGTCGGGTTAAATGTGCACCAGGAGGCGGGTAAGATATATCTCGAACAACACCTACTCGCCACACAGGTAGTCACTTCCTACCATCGCCGTGCTGTTCACCAGAACACATCCCTTCCCGACATTCCTCTCGTTACTTCCACCTCTCCGCCCATCGATGCAACCAAGTTCCGATCGGTACTTGGCTCGCTCATGTATTTGGCTGCGGGAACACGCCCTGACATCTCTTATGCGGTCAATCTCCTTGCTCGTCACAGCAATTCGCCAGCCGAACCCCACTGGGAGGCACTCGATCACCTGGTAGGATACATAAAGAAGAACCCAAGGCGGGCGATACATTTCTCTGTTGGCGACAATAAAATGTGCTTGTATGTCGATGCCGGCTGGGGGGGCGAACACGAGAGGTCAACTACCGGGTTCCTTCTTCAGCACCACGGAAATCCTGTCACGTGGGGTTCAAAACGTCAAGCCGTTGTGGCCATGTCAACTTGTGCTGCAGAATATGTCGCACTTTCAATAGCAACTCAGACGCTCGCCAACATCAAAGTAATCCTCGACGACAGCCCCCCTTCTCTGCGATATGAAATCCTCTGTGACAACCAAGCGGCAGTCCTTGTCTCAACCGATAACGCCTCCAAGAAGAAGATTAAATATCTCCAACGTGCTTTTTATTTTGTTAACGATTTTGTTCGCCAGCACAAGGTCAAACTATACTGGATCTCATCTGAAAATCAACTCGCCGACATCTTCACCAAGAGGCTCGCCGCCAGCAAGCACATGTCAGCTTTGAAATCTCTCGCCATCGAAGATATGCCCTCACGCCGCTCTTGATTTCTTTTCTCATTTTTTTTCTTTATTTTTTGTTTCATTTTTTTCTCTCTCGTTTTCTTTCTATAAATAAAAAAAAAAAGTCTATTGTCAAAATTGGTGAAAATTATCAACGTTGGGGGGGGGCTGTAGAGTTTTATGTAGTTAGGCAACGTTGTATTTTCTATCTTATATTTTCTCATGTCATGTGCCGCAGCTATCATTATAAAATCTTGTACCGCGGTGACCAAACTTTCCTCATCGATTCTTTTGGGAAAACTTTGGCTCGTCGCGGAAAAATATTTTCCGAATATTTTTTCTCCTTTATAGGTTTGTTTCTATTATTATCTTTTTATCTCTTGTTATCATTATTCTCATTATGAAATAAAGCTCATCGATTCTTTTGGGAAAACTTTGGCTCGTCGCGGAAAAATATTTTCCGAATATTTTTTCTCCTTTATAGTTATCAGTGATTCTCGCTGGGCTGATACTGACCTGGATTGTTCCGCGGCTGCAATCATCAGCTCCATCAACGGCCAGATTCGCAATGAGGACCGTTTGGCGGCGGACGGATCTAATTATGCTGCGTGGGTTGACTACATCGACGAGAGGATGCGTGATGCGGTGAACAGACCCATGTTCTACCATTGACCAAACTACAATCCGGTGCACAAACAGATCGGACGGTCAATTCTCATTTCTTCCGTGGCTCGGTCCCTCCGGCGTGGCTTCTCCCGTTTCGACACCGCCCATGCCATGTGGGAAGAAGCTCGGTGCCGCTTTAATTCTATCAGTAGAGCGGCACAAATGAACGCTTTCCGCCGACTCCTAGCTTTTGATTCCAGCCAACATCAATCTACCGCGGCAATGTCAGCACATTTGGATGACATCCTCGACGAGCTGGAGACTATTCATATCAATTTCACGAGGGACGACATCGCTGGCCTTGTCCTGCAGAATGGATTGGCATCAGAACCCCGGCTCGCTGAAGAATTCAATCGGCAGGTTGAAGTGGCGTATCAAAACTCGCAGGATGGTTCCGCCATGGATTTTGACACAATGGTCCGCCTCGTGGATGTCATCCGACATCAGCAGTCCCTGTCCCAGCCTTCCGCCGCGACTTCCAACTCCGACGCTCTGGCGCTTGCGCTTCACGCCGCCCCCTCGGTAGATTCAGCCCTCCCGCCCACCCAACCTCAAATGCCGTCGCACCCAGATAACACGCCTGACGCCTATGACTTTATGGCAATGCAGGCGGGGTTATGCTGGCAATGACGGTCGCCCGATCACCTTCTCCGTGACTGCCCAATGCGTCAACGTCCTAATCTTGGTCATCAAAACTTTCGACCCAATACGCCCATCCACCGCACCCCAGCGCCACCTCAGAACGGTTTCCAGGCTTTCTGGCCAATTGTGACACCCCCTGGTTACTCAGGAGTGTACCCACAACCTTTCACGCCTCGCCAAACCTACAACCCTCCCGCTCCAGCCCCCCCGCCAGGAAGACCAGCTGATTGCTATCCGCCACAATACCGCCTGCAAAGAGTCCAACCGCCCAGTCAACCCACTGCCTCATCCCGACCGCCATCAAGCGTCCACCAAGCTACCGTCCCCGACCAAGACTTCTACCACCATGAAGAATCATCTGCAAGAATGGTGGAGCTGGGGGATGTGGCCGAGGACATGGCCAACATCTCGTTTGACCACGTGGTGGCAGACGACGCGGATGATGCGCCCATTGTGGATTCAGGTGCGTCTCACCACCTCTGCGGTGATTTCAAACTCTTTTCTAATTTTCATGTTTTTTCTACTCCCATTCCCCTAAAAGTGACTACTGCTGGCAACAATGCCCATATCACCGGAACGGGTGACCTCACCTTCAGAGGAGTAGATAACCAACGTGTTACGCTACACGGAGTTCTTTATTGTGAGCTTGCAAGGTCAACTCTGATCTCACTCTCAGCCCTCAGAAAAGCTAACGCTTTCTTTGCGTACAACACGACCCAGGATTGCTTTAACATATACACAAAAGCAAACATCCTTGTCTTCCGCTGCCCCTATGTGCAACATCAAAACAAGTGGATTTTTCCCAAGCCCATATTGCCATCCTTGGCCACCAAACCTGTTGTTTCAACTATGCCCCCTTGCAATGATATGCCCCATGCCCCAGATCCATCTTTCTGCCCCGTGTCCACAGACCTGCGCGCTAAATTGAAGCCTGAAACTTTTGTGACGCCCCTTCACCTTGAAAAGTTTCCGTCTACACTAACCTCTCTGAGTTTATCAAAAGAAGAACAAATTCTCCTTCATTGGCACAGGATTTTTGGCCACGTCAGCATCAGGAAGATACGTCAAATTGTGCAACAGAAACTTTGCCTCAATCTTCCGATCTCACTACCAAAAGGGGATATCAAATGCGATGTGTGCGCACGCAGCAAGAGTCTCATGCGCCCAACTCTCAACCCATCTGGTTGACTCGTCAGCAAACTCGATGTCATCACTGCAGACATTGTGGGACCATTTGAGACCGAGACTTTCAACAAAGGCAAGTTCCTGCTAACGATCCGTGACGTGGCTACTGGTTTCAGTGAAGTGAAGGTCTTGGTCTCCAAAGATCAGGCCTGCAAACTCCTAATTGACACTATCAACAGATGGGAAAGACAAACCGGCTGTTTAGTAAAGACAGTCTGCACTGACAATGGCGGAGAATTCTCCAGTCAAACTCTGACACATTTTCTGACAGGAAAGGGGATCAAGGCAGAGCGAGCGCTTCCCTATCACCATTACCAGAACGGTGCAATCGAACGATTCAACAGAACCCTCCAAGATATGGGCCGGACGCTTTTGATTGACAGCGGCCTCGGGAAAACCTTTTGGGGGTTCTCATTCATCTGGGCTTGTGACGTTTTAAATTTGATTCCTAACAGGCACAGTGGACCAGTAACTCCATTCGAAGCTTTCCGAGGAGTCAAACCATCTTTCGACAGATCGCAGATGTTTGGACAGCGCGCCTTCGTGCATGTCATGACAGAAGGAAGGCGAAAACTGGACGAACGCGCGGTTGAAGGACGTGTCATCGCCCACTGCGATGATAGCAAAGGTTGGATCTTTGTTTTAAAAGGGACCGATAAATTGATTGCATCCGCTGTTGCACACTGGCCTGACACCCTCCAAATAAAAAAGCCTACTGATTCTTCTTCTGCAGAACCTGCATCAGCTCCAGCGCGCCGAAAAATTCCAACTGTTTTCTCGCCGGGTCCACCTTCAACTAATGGAACTCAGTGATTTCTCCGATGAAATCCTTTTCAACAAACAGGAATTGTCGGTTGATCGAGTTCTTCTCGATTGCACTTTCTACGCTTCTTCTGTTCCTAAGACTTTCAAACAGGCTCAACGATCTGAGCAATGGATCAACTGGAAGAATGCTGTGGACGAGGAACTAAAAAACCTCAATTTCATGAAGGTGTGGTCCGTCAAGGTGATTCCAGCAGGACGGAAACCACTGAAGGGACGTTGGGTTTTTGCAGAAAAATGTAATGAATCAGGGGAAGTGACCAGGTATAAAGCACAGTATGTAGCAAAGGGATTTACCCAGGTACAGGGTGTCGACTATGATGCAACCTTTGCTCCCACCGCAACATTTGTTTCTCTCCAATTGATACTCACTTTGGCAGGTAAATTCAATTGGCCAGTTTTTTCCTTTGACTTTGTCGCAGCATATCTGAACGCGCCGATCGACGAGGAAGTCTGGGTCAAAGCCCCTGAAGGAATGGATGTCCGCCCTGGGGAAGCCATGTTGCTCCACAAAGCACTGTATGGTACAAAACAGGCAGCACAATGCTGATGGCTGCACCTGAAGGGGGTTTTGAATGACCTAGGTTTTGTAGCCAGTCAATACGACAACAGTCTGTACACGATCAAACACAAACAACAACGCGGGATTATATGGATACATGTTGATGATGGATTTTTTACAGGCTTGTCAGAACCTCTTCTTCGCGACTTGGAACGACAGCTGAAGGGTCTGCTAAAAATAAAATGGTCCGACGGTTTAGACTCCATGGTAGGTCTGGAAATCAAACGCCAAAACTCTGGTTTCAGCCTCCGACAACCCAAACTCATCAACCAGTTGTTGTCATCACACTGGGATGGTACATCGACCCACAAGACACCTCTCCCTACTAACCTAGAACTCGTTACTGACCCTGACGGGGATTCCAGTCAATCTTCTAACTTCTTGTCGGTTGTAGGTATGCTGAGTTACTTGGCTGTGGGAAGCAGACCAGACATCGCATTCGCGGTGAACCTACTGGCAAGATTCTCGGCCAATCCAGGTGTCAACCACTGGAAGGGTGTACGCCACCTCATTGGGTATGTAGCACACTCTAAGGATGTATACTTGAATCTCTTTCCCAACTCGTGCCCCAAGCCACTCAAATGCTACAGTGATGCGTCATGGGGAGGCGAGTTTGCCAAGTCCACGTACGGCGTACTCATCACGTTCTACGGCTGTCCGGTTCTCTGGTCCTCGCGCCGTTTTGCCACGGTGGCAGCATCGACTTGCCAAGCAGAGTACATGGCTCTGGGCATGGGCACACGGCAAGTGTTATGGGTTCGACACTTACTAACTGACATTCTTCATGAGGACTTTAAAGGTACACTTCTATGTGATAATCAAGCCGCTATCCGGGTAAGCACTGACGACTCCGCCAACAAAAGAGTCCGCCATGTGGATAGGGAATTCTACCTGACTAATCAGTCTCTATATGACAAGAAAACGGAGCTCCTCTGGGTACCAACCAAGATGCAACTTGCTGATATACTGACCAAGGCCCTCACCAAGGAGCCTTTTGAGTCATTTCGGGGGAGAATAATGTCTGGAGGCTAGGTGAGGGGGGAGTGTTGTAACCCAGTCACTGGGTTACGGGTAGAACTCACCTAGGCCCCTCTTAGAGCATGTATATAATCTGTAGTACGACTTAGATACATGCAATGTTAGCACTTCTGCGCTTTTCTCTTCCTCTCCACAATACAGGCCGCAAAAGAATCAAACACATCTCGCAAAGAAATCTTTCTCCTCTATCTTTTGTCATCAATACGTCTTGATTCTTCTGAGGTAGCCCTGAGTCGGGCGTAATTGGCCTGCTATATCAATCTTCATTTCCGGGTAGTCGTCTCGTTCCTCCCAATCCAAACATCTTCTAACTCTCAACTGTCTTCGATATCCTCTCCAACTCTATTCCGGAATTTCATCCTTTCGACAAACATCCACTCCAGACACCCGGAAAGCCGCGCTGCCTTGCTGATACAGCTGATTAAGCTACCAAGGACTAGCTACCCTAGGTATATCCTGAGCTGGGACGCCAGACTCAGGGGCTGAACAAGCGTACAGCAGAACACGTCGGTCATCGACTACGCCGATCACCCCGGATTTTCAAACTTTGTCATCGTTGTCCCCTTTCAACTCTACATTCTCTCCATCCTCTTTGTGTTCTTAATAAAAAAAAATAAAAAAAAAAAAAAAATTCTTGTCTCTGGATCTTCTACTCACTCCATTTGCTCCTTGCTTTACCCGTCGCTATCCTTCTCCGATCATTTCATCTTTCCCAACATCCCATCTTTCCCCTCTCCATTACTCGACTTCGCCTTTTATTCCCTGTCACTATGTCCGCAGACCCTCGCACAGCTTTAGGTGCGGCCAACAACAACATCCCTCCCACCACCTCGACCCGACCACGTCGCTCAACCAGTGCCCAACAACCTCGAGCCTCCCGGGGAGCACCTCCACACATTCCCGTTAATGCCCCTGGAAATGCAGCTGCTGCTGACCCAACTCCGGCGCCTATTGTTATCAGTGAGTCCCGACAAGCCAACACTGACCTGGATCGCGCCGCGGCAGAAATCATCGGCTCCATCAGTGCACAGATTCAGGATGAGGACCGTCTAGCGGCGGATGGATCCAATTATGCCGCCTCGGTCGACTACATTGACGAACGGATGTGTGATGCCGTGAACAAACCAATGTTCTATCACAGGCCAAACTACAATCCAGTACACAAGCGGATAGGTCAGTCCATTCTCCTCTCTTCCGTGGACCAGTCCCTCCGCCGAGGTTTCTCCCGTTTCGACACGGCTCATGCTATGTGGGAGGAAGCTCAATGCCGTTTCAACTCAATCAGCAGAGCAGCACAAATGAATGCCTTCCGACGACTCATAGCTTTCGATTCCAGCCAACATCAATCCACTGCGGCCATGTCAGCTCATCTAGATGACATCCTCGACGAATTGGAAACGATTCATATCAAATTCACGAGGGACGACATCGCGGGCCTTATCCTCCAACACGGCTTGGCTTCTGAGCCCCAACTTGCAGCAGAATTTGACCGACGTGTTGAGGTGGCCTATCAAAACTCCCAGGATGGGTCCGCAATGGATTTCGACTCCATGGTCCGCCTTGTCGACGTCATCCGCCGACAACAGTCGCTCTCCCAGCCATCGTCCGTCTCTTCCGCTCCTGAAAATCCACCACTGGCCCTGCGGGCTGCCCCAAATACCAAACCACCGACACCGCCCCAAGTGACAACCCACCCAGACAACACCCCCAATGCCTATGATTTTATGGCAATGCAAGCAGGTTTATGCTGGCAGTGCAGATCACCCGATCATCTGCTCCGCGACTGTCCCATGCGCCAACGCCCCAACTCCAGCCGACAACCTTTTCGCCCCAACCCACCCAACTTTCGTTCCCCTACTGCGCCGACCAGCGGTTTCCAAGCGTTTTGGCCGATTGTGAAGCCTCCGGGTTACTCGGGAGTCTACCCACAGCCAGTCATCCATTGACCGCCTTTCAACAATCAACAATCGCCAGCCCCGTCTGCCAGACCTGCCGACAGGTACAGACCTCAGTACCGCCTTCAGCGGGTCAACCCCAACCATTCTCAGGCACCATCCCATTGACCAACCTCCACTGTCAACCAAGCATCCGCGAACGACTTCCAACCATCGTTTGAGGAGGATCACCAGGCGCGAATGGTGGAACTTGGTGATGTGGCCGATGACCTAGCTAACATAAGCTTTGATCATGTGGTAGCGGATGATTTGGACAATGCTCCAATCATCGATTCTGGTGCGTCTCATCACTTATGTGGTGATTTCAAACTCTTCTCTAATTTCCATTTTTTCTCTTCTCCGATTCCCCTTAAAGTGGCGACTTCCGACGCAAACGCCCATATCACTGGGCAGGGTGACCTTACTTTCAGAGGGGTGGATAACCAGAATGTCACGCTACACGGAGTATTATACTGTGAGCTAGCCAGGTCTACGTTGATCTCCTTAGCAGCTTTACGGAAAGCTAACGCTTATTTCGCGTATGACACACAACAGGACTGTTTTAATATATACTCAAAACATCATGTCCTTGTTTTTAAGTGCCCTTTTGTGCCGAAACAAAATAAGTGGATCTTTCCGCGTCCGATCTCTCCTGTGTTGTATCGACAACGACCTTCTCCTTCACCATATTTTTCTTGCAATACTATGCCGAATACGTCTATGCCAAACTGTTGCCCTGTGTCCACTGATCTGCGAGCCAAACTGAAAAATGAGACCTTCACAACACCTTTACACATTGACAACAACTCTAGCCCCATTGCAGATTTGAGTCTCTCCAGCGACGAACGCTGTGAGCCTGTGCCTCTAGAGTGGCAACAGGACACAAGTTGGTTTGTTAAATATGGTTGTATTTCTTGAAAAGATATACAACTATAGATAACAAGGCTAGAGAAAGAAAAGAAAAGATCTTTTTATTTATTTTTTATGTTTTTATTTTTTATACTCAACTGTCTTATCTCTAAGCTAAGAAAGCTGAGGGCAGGAGGACTGAGAGCTCAACAGATCAACTCTAGGAGAGGACTGGAGAAAGCTGTGTAATCACTAGCCTCTTCTGGATGACTCAACAGAAGGTCCACTCTGGATGACTCAACAGAGGGTCAACTGGTATGAGAAGACTCAAGACCAGGCCCAAGATTTTTTAGGGAGTTGACCCAAGGCTCTTTAACTGGAAACCTATGTGGTTTGTTTATTGATAAAAACCACAGAAAAACAAGAGGAGTAAGAAGAAAAGGAAAAGAAACAGGTGAGTAGCAAGGGTGG
The DNA here is from genome assembly GCA_004348175.1 of Puccinia novopanici. Classification (NCBI taxonomy): domain Eukaryota; kingdom Fungi; phylum Basidiomycota; class Pucciniomycetes; order Pucciniales; family Pucciniaceae; genus Puccinia; species Puccinia novopanici. Next base: position 18,195 of record SMGU01001007.1, read on the forward strand.
TTCAGAACCACCTAGTGAGGAGAGAAAGAAACAGAGAAGAGAAAGATCAACAGGAGATTACTTGTAAGTGATGATGACACTGAATGCAGTGGGAAAATGACTTAGCAGTGAGGGACCTCTGGATTCCTGGGGAGTGATCTGTTCTGGTTCTGGTTGATGTCTGGCCTGAGGTTGAGAATTTTCACTGGGCTCTGATTATCCACCAGTGGGATTAGAGTT
>SMGU01001012.1:0-16305 GCA_004348175.1 Puccinia novopanici
CAGCTCTGTTATTTTTATTGTTAGAATAGTGACTGTTAAAGAATAAGAATATTTATGGGCATGTGATTCCACATTGGTCACAATTAAATACACTGCTAACTCTCAGCAACTGCACTAACTATCTCAACACAAAAGACAACCCACATTTTTTTTGCCAAATCAAGATGAGGAAATCTCTTGTCTCCTCCATCAGACAAAATCAAACAAGATGTTCACACAAAAAAACTGCTTGGATCTATCTCACTTGTTCTTTTATTGATTATTTGTTTACTTTTTTTCTTTTGTTTGTTTCCATCTGCATATTGAAATCAAGGCAAGCTTTTGATTTTTTTTCTTGAATATTGATTGTTTCTGAAAAGAACACATATGTGATTACAGTTTGAGAGATAAAATTGAACAGAAAAAACAGTGTTAATATGAGATATGAGTGAAAGAAACCAGCAAGCCAAGTAAAAAAGCCATGAGTGGGGAAGAATCAAGATGAATTCTTAATAAATTAAAATGGTCATGTCAATTGATGAATTATTGAATGCATCTTCAGGATTATGCTCACTATCTTTATTGGATTATTCATCTTGATTTTCCCATTAATGTTCAGAAGCAGGATTGTGGACTGAGGGTGGCTTTGAAGGAGGTTCACAGTTGGAAGGTGTCAGTGTCAAACAAGCAATAGACAAAGAGGATGGTGGTGGTCAAGTATAAGGGTCTGGCTGTTTGAAAGGGAAAAAATATTTATATAGCAACAGATAATGTTGGCAGAGATGCAGAGGGATTTGAATATCCAAGATTGTCATTTTTTCATAAATTTAGAGTGGGTTAGCAAAAGTCTTTGGAAGATGTAGCTAACACCATGGGTTTATAAAATTTTTTGAAGTGTGATATGTTGCTATATTTAACATAGTGAAAATTGTTAAAAACCTGATGTGGATTATCTAATAACTTTTTGCATAGCTTTTAGCCAATTTTTTTAACAATTATTATAATGGAGAAAGCCAAAAAAAGGCCTTTCTAACTGCACTATGAACTACAGTTCTTTTTAGTGGGAAATTGAAGCTACAAGTGCTGTAGCCCAGTGTAACATAGCATAGTGGATTCTCTCTGGAGCCAATAATGCTACAACATTGGTGGGAAAAAACATTGCCTGCTATGCTGTGCTTTTTTGGCCGACTGTTGACACAGCTTGCTAAATTTTCCAAAAACAGAGACACCCCTATCCATAAATTGATTTATTTTTCAGCTCAATATAGAACCTTAAGAAATATTTCAGGCATTTTAAAGCCAGTTTTTCTTTAAGTGATAATACCAAACTACTGTCATTTCTCTGAAAGTAGGCCAAATTTTATTTCTCAAACTTGCAAAGAATTGTCTCCTTTTCTCAAGGCAGGAAGTACCCACTAGCTTTCTGAAACTTCCAGAAATAATTAACTTTATGTTCAATTACTCGAATTGAAACCTATTCTTGTTTCCTATTTTGAATTATGACAAGCAAGTCTTTATTGTTGAAGATGGTGTGTGTGAGATTAAATTAAATCAGAGCATGGAATTGGGTTCAAATGAATGAAACCACAACTATTCATTGTAAAAGAATGCATGTCTTTTTTTAAAAATAAATAAAAATTGGTAACTATTTATTTCTATCAGAGAATGAACAAAAATGAATGGCTTAGAAAACCCATTCTCTGGTATTACTTGTACAGAAACAATTAAAAGTAGTTTTATCTATAGAGTATCTCAATAAATGTATAAATTAAGTCTTAAATCAATTCTAAGCCTCAAAATACACATTAATCACCCAAGAATTGAGTCTCTCAAACTTGATTCAATTAAAATCAGCACTTGGACCCATCAGCTACATTTCATAAACCACCTAATTCACATCATTCACATGTAACATTTGTTCAAAAAAAAAAAACAGCACTAATTACTAATTACCCAATTCAGGAAAACCAAATAACACAACTTTTACTCCACACCCTCCTGCAAGCTGGCTGATGATTTCTATCTCAGTCTATTTCCTTGAATTGTTTTATTTTATGATCTGAAATTACTTGTTTTGGCAGGTTTTTCAAGCATATCCTGATGGATAAGTGTTGGGTATGTTTGAGTCTGTAATAATGGGCTACATGAATTTTACAGGCCCACAAGAATCCCTCAGTCTATTCAAAATACCTTCTGCATCCAGTCCAGTACAGCTTCTTGAATTTAGCTTATGTAAGTCTCCTGATTTTCTATGTTACCCTTTTCCTTACCAGACTTTGGAATCAATTTTTTTTTAGTCCCTTTCCCTCTGGCACTCTGTATGCACATGTGTCACCCAAACTTCTTTGGTTCCAAATGGAAGAAGAATATGCCATTATCTTCCATTTGGAGCCAAAATTATCTTCCATTTGGAATCGACATTTATCTGCCACTTGGAGCCAAAAGCCGGGGGCAAGCTGCATGGGCTGATTTGAACTGCCAACAAAAGCTGGTATGCTGGTTTGGGGCAAGGTGTATTTCCTCAGTTACTGTTGTGTCAAATGTACCTGCTGCAGCCACTGAGAAGAATCACAACCCCCAAACCCCCCCCAAAGCAAAAGCCACTCCCAAGCAGACTGCCAAGACCTCTGCTAAGAAAAATCCTGCCATCAAACCAAATGCTAACCACACAAAAACCAATGGTGATAGAAAGGAATGGAAAGGAAACCATACCTGGACAAATTACGAGAAACATTGTTTTGCTTCAGTTTATAATCAATCAAATTGCATTGGGGAAGGGAACCAACAATGGAACTCTTAAAGCCAAAGGATGGAATCAAGCTTGAAAGGAGATGGTCAACCATTTTGGAATTCCATTTCAATGTGAACACCTCAAAGATCAAAAGGGAAGCTTGTGAAAAGTCTTTATAGACATGAAATTTCTGCTCAATCAGTCTGGATTTGGCTGGGACCCCACCACTGGAATGGTCACCACCAATGAGGATGCTTGGGACAAGTGATTGAAGGTCAGTGTGGGTTTGTTCTTTTGCTTGAGATTGACTTTTGCTGATTTTTTCTCCCTTCATCATCAGGCTCACCCAAGTTGCAAGTTTTCAACACTTAATGATGTGAATCCAATATCATGGTATGACCTGGCTCATTCACTCTTCACTGGGACTTATCCCCCTGCCTCCACAGCTCTCATGCCCAGAGAGGCCCCTCAGAAAGTGTGGTGACTCCCTGATAAGGACCAAGGGGCCATTTTTGCAATCTTGGAGTATCACTCAAGTATAAATTCTGGAGTTTCAATGGACATTACTTACTGTCACCTGGCATGTATTCCCCTCACTTTTGGCATGGTGAGGCACTTAATTGACCCATGAATGGAGTCAAACTTTGGACCAAGTTTAGTTGATCAATAACTTTCACAAAGCAAGGTCAAATATCTTTGACAAACCTCCTGCACCTTCAAGTATGATCATGGGTAGTTACACTTTGGGCATGCAGCATATCAAGAACAGCAAAAGCTTGGACGTAAGACCCATTTGCAATCTGCATGTTTGAACACTCATCTCTTTTTTGCCACCAATTCATCGTATAACATTTCCTTTGAGTGAAGCATCACACCAGCAATATCTCACTTTCTTCTATTCTTCTGCCATTATGGGATATCATACATTTCTCCATGATTGTCCTCACAGCCAAGCAGCCTTATTTGCCCTATGGAAGAACCCTGAGCCAATTGAGCTGAACAAGTTTGTCTCTGCTAACGTTCCTCTTTAAATCCACTTATTTTAGCTACCTTGTGTTAGTTAATTGCATGACCGTTGAAGCACCAAACTAAACTCGAGGTTTCTTCTGTTGCGACGAGACTCACGCCGGATGCAGGTTGAGAATGATGTGACTTGATGGTGCCCCTTCCTCTCTGTGATCCTGAGACCTGCGCTTACTTGAGAGGCTCAGCAGAGTGAGCTGATGAAGAGAGAGAGAGGACTTTCTGGTAGTCGCTACCAGCCCAATGGCCACTTGCCGTCTCTGATGACTGCATGCCGAGTCTCTCCGGGGAGGGTATAGTGGAGCTCGGCGAGGAGGGATCTCTCCCTCGCGATTGAACCAATGGATCCGTGATTCTGCCCGGCACTCATCCGCTCCGGACTCCATCCACGCCCGGCCTCGCGGGATCATATCGGCGACCCGATTCAGGATGTATGCCGCTTCGTCTGCAAGTACCGCTTCTCCTCTCGTCAAGAATTCCTCCTTCCAATCACCCACATAATTGACAGTTTTTTACGGCACCACATCATGATGAGAAACATCCCAGATAACGTCTCGAGCGAGCCTCCTTGAAATCCGACACCCTTTCAAGCCAACACCCCACACTCAACCCGGCGCCGGTCGGCTAAGAGCATACTCGACCCTGCACCACTCTTTTAAGCTGTCCATGAATCGAATAAATATTTACGCCTATGTGGTCATCCACAAATGGATCAGAGGATCTGATTTTCGTTCTCCTCTGTTTGCAAAGTACATTAAAGCTGTTATGTATTTGCAGGAACATAGACATACGCAGGACGAATCTCCAGATTCTCCCTCTTTCTGCGCCGTTTATTCATGTTTTCTCACTCAAGTCTCTACTCATGTCGCTTGATCATCCTGCAGTCCCGCGGTTGTTGCAAGTCGACAGGTTCGAGACTCGAGTCAAGTGGCCATGGAGAGAGGCGCCCCAAAAGCACCGGGATTTTTGAACATATTTACACACCTCCAATATTCCTTCTCGTTTTTGTTTCCATCTCATCGTCCCTACGCGAACACCCCGTCGACCCGCATCCCGCAAACAACTGTGAAGAGTGTTTATAAAAAAAAAAAAAATGAACCAATTAGTTTCTAGATGGACTCTGAGGGCCCTACTTCTTTCGGCTTGGTCAGCGGACGTCAGTGCCATCATCAAAGGAATCGATCCGGCCAGCCCTCCCTATCAGACCATGACAGGACAGTACGGATACAACCAATGTGGCACCCAGGCTTCTCGCGACAGTCGATGCCAGTGAGTGCCCCGCACCCAGATATGTGAAAGACAGACTTCCACCCATCATAGCAGTGGTGTGGACTGATTCTTCTGCGACAGAAACGTGCACATCAAGAGCGCTTCAGACTTCTGCTTGTTTGGACGTGGGTGCAGCTTCCCTTAAGTCTAGTTACATGTGTCCCCTCGGGTCTCTTCGGCTTACCATCACGTGGAGTGCGTCTGTTTGTTAGCGCCAAGTTTTGCTGGCGTCTCTGAAACGGAGCGGGAGGCCGTGTCTTACTGCACTCAACCGACCCACGGCACACGACTCATCCCACCCGGCACCTTCAGTAGCGTGCATTATGTGTAAGTTTTCTCAGCTGTTCATGGTGGCACACGACCCATCTGATCATTCCTCCCAATTTCCAAAAAACAAACACAACGTGCTGCTCTTGTCTAGCTCCACCCCTGTGAGTCTTTCTCGCTTGCGACTATACTTGAGCTCTCAGATAGGAATCATGCTGACGTTAGAAGCCTTGTCCCCCGTTGAGATACAATAGCACTATGTTCAGATTACTGGCCGAGGAAATGTGAGGCCAAGAAAATGTACCCTCAAAAGCATAGAATGATGATCTCGTTTGACGCTTGAGAATTGTACTTTTTCAGTTCACCAAGATCAATGTTCCGGTGGATGACGATGGAGGAGAAATGGGTAGGTCATCATGTGCCTTCCGAAACCTCCCGCACGTCAAGTATGTAAAGACTGATCTGGAGTTCCCCTGTGGTTCGGTTTCGGACGGGTCTATGGCGGACTATTATCCAGACCCGCACAGGCAAGATGAATTTCTTCAGCACACAAATGAAGTGAATGAATGGTTCGCTTAATATGTGACTATCTCTTTCTCGATCGTTGCATTTAGCTGGGACGCCCGGGGCAACCCCATCGGTGAGTTGGTTGATTCTCCTTCATAAGCCCGGTATCATGAGCACCCTTGGGCGGCCATGGCGTGGCCCATAGCAAGCACAACAAAGCTTCCTCATTCCTTATTTTTCGGGACTTGATACCTTTATCAGGCGGCGTGGTATTCGGGAATGGGAACCAATTCGTGCAATGGACCGAGTTTCTGCTGCCGGACGAGTTCTGCATCCGGGCGTGTTACAACGGGCCGGATGCTTGGAGATATTGCAATCACATTTGTGGGTGACCATGAGCTTCTTTTTCTGGATGGACCGGAGCTTTCGCGTCCGGAATGATGCACCGTCCTGACCACCAAACACACACACACACACACACCATTGTAGATGACTTGATGGCCTGTCGGTGGAACATACCGGGAGATTATGGGCCAGGGTTCGATAGTTGTAAGGGCAAAGATGTGCCGCGTCCGATGGGAGAATGTGAGTGAAGAAGCAGCATGGTTCCGGCGGTTGATGCTGATCACGACGTTGATCCGCGTCCCGGCGTCTTCGCCCTTAGACAAACTGGCCAATGGCTCCATCTACACGTGGCATCAAGACGACGGAAATGCTCCCCCTCCTGGGTTGCCCGGGAAAGTCTACTCCTGCTCCACGTACGTCCTCTACCATTGCCGACTCTCTCTCTCAACTGCCGCGTTTCTTCCTGACTCCCTTCGCCGCTCTTTCTCGGTTAGCATCCCACAACCCGGAAGCCTGTATTCTGACGGCAGAGGAAACGTGCCTTGATAGGCACATCCCTACGTCATAATAATCCACGAAATCCCTCACTCAAATCTGCTGATGTCTAGTGCAGCCCACATTCATTAATCCACCACTATTTGTCGCTCTGTTTCGCACTTGGCTCTCGGACTGGACAATCTCTTAGTTTTTTTTTTTTTTGGGTTGTTGTTTTTGTTTGGCGACGACTAACGGGATGGTTGCTAAACCACCCATATTACGGTTGCTGAAGCTGGGAATTCCCTGACGAGAGACTCCCTCGTACATATTATTTCGTGTGTGCCCAATTGTCTTTGGTGTTGGATGCCAAGGCTCTCAGGCGGCCCAGCAATACATATTATTCGCGAAAACCTTGACGCGATAATCCTTGAGAGAGAGAGATGAGTCATGACGGTTGAGCTAGTAGGAAGAACTAATTAAACGGACGCGTAAGACCCCCCATGGCACATGGATGCTTGAACCACACATTATACGACAATGAGAGAGAATCAGCAAGTCTTGCTTGCTTGGACGGTGACCAGCTATACGAACCTGCTGCGGCGCAAAGCCTCACGTGACGGTGGCGGGATGTAAAAGCGTTGTATAAATACGCCGGCCGGAAGTCTTCTGGGATCCGTGTGTGGTCGGGAAATCACGACGTGTGGGGATATATTTATGTGCCCGGTTTCCTTGGCGAAAGTGGTTGGGTCCAGAAAGATGTATTTACATAATTATTTGTATGGGGACGAATTGTCCAACACGGTCAAGTTAAGTGTGTTGTTGATTCGACGATTTAGCATGCGACACATCGCTTCACGATCCCCTCCCTGCAAGCTGTTGATGTAAAAGAATAATGTGCCGAGAGCGACCCTTTTGTTTTTGTCCCAAAGCCGCCACTTGATCTGGGGGACCCCTCGCCCTTTCGATTGCGCCCTGTAGTGGTGAGAGCAGTGGGTATATTCAGTGGGTGGATGTGTCCCGGAGCCGTCTCCTCCTCCGGCTGGCTGAGCCCGGCCGAGTACAGCCATGGTAGTCACCACCACACCACCACCACCTTCCCCTGGCATGAAGGGGCACCTTATGATTAAAATGCCTTGGTTGTCTCTATGGCGACTTGAGGAATCCAGATCTTTTCTGTCTGCTGGTGTATTTTACAATATACACTCTAGGGTCCGACCGATGGAGTAACTATATACCCACCATATCAGAAAAAAAAAAAATGCGTTTGCTCTTCAAGAAACGGACTCTTTGATATTGTAAAATGATATGTAAAACCGTTGCTCGACCGACGCCCGGAAACCGGAGCCATCCCTGCTGCCAGGTTGCCTTCTTGCCCTCGGCGTTGTGTGTGTGTGTGTGTGTGTGTGGTACAATATACGAGATGGGAGTGAAGAGAAGAGAGCTTTTCAAGCTTTAACTTGAGATCCCCTCCCCTCGCACTGTTTTCGCTAGCTCAAACAAAAACCCCTTTCAGTGCTCAGCGTCGGTTGTTGGGACTCATCAGCCACCGGTGTCATCAAGACGACAAGCAGTATATTCCTTCCTACCCACTCCCCAAGTCAGCTGGCCGACTTGCTCGCTTTTTTCTCTGTTTCCTTTGTCCGAATAGTTCCCTCTCCACCCATTAATTAGTACTTGAAGTCTTACAGGATCAGCCGGCGCTTCTCTCAAAAAAAAAATTGTTACCATTCCCGTCAGATATCGAGCGTATAAAAAAAAATAATATTTAGCTAGATCGAGTATATAGGAGTAGTTGGCTCCTTGACCGAGGCCACGATGGCACTGGCGTTCTTCAATGCGCCGGCGGCCCTGTTTGGATTCGGGAGCGCAGCGGCAGCCTCTTCCGCCCAGGATGGCAGGCCGGAATCGATGAGTGCTGAGGCCATCATCAAATGCAGCGACTGTGGCGGCGATGTGGTGCTCGCCCAGTTGGGCGAACACGTCTGCGCCCCTCCTCCCTCCGACCAACAACAACTGCCGCCTCCCTCTTCCCACCCTCCTGATCCTCCTCTTCATCATCAAGAACATCCCCCCTCCAAGCCGCTGCAACCCGACTCAACTTCCCTTTCCGGTATGTCACTCCTCTTTCTGCGCCTCCTTCCTTTCTCTTGTCCACCGCTCTATACCAAGATCCTATATCCCGCCATCAATACCCCCAATCATTTGAAATATCTTCTCTCGATGCCCAATGCTCGGCTCGGCTTCTCTCTCCATCATCCACATTGCTGCAAGCGGTTGGGGATTTTGATCTGCCATACTTAAATCGTCTTGTCTTTTTTTTTTTTCCCCGTTGACGTTTGGGCATCTGCAACAATGCTCTTCTCAACTTTGACCACTCAACTCAATGCCAGTTCATGCCAATCCCATTAACACCAGTGCACTGTCGAGACCCATCAATTCAACACTGCTCTCCCTCCCCTCACGGTCACCCACCGTATTGTTTTTTTAAATAAATAAATAAATTTTATTTAGTACTCGTCTTGTCATCCTGGGTTGCTTCTATCCCTCTTGTTGCATTTCTTGATCACTGCTGACAACCCATCCGATCCTCTTCTTGTAATTCTTCTTCTCCAAAGATCCTGTCCGGCAACCAGCCCCCGCCCATCCCACGCCTTTATCTAGCAGTCCATCATCCTCCAACGGTTTACCCATCACTGTCTCATCCTCTCTTCGTGCCAGGACGTCTACCCTATCATCCAGCACCCCCTCTACTACTTCTTCCGGTAGCTCCTCTGTTAATACCACCGCCACCAGTCACTCCACCGCCTTGACCGCCCCGTCTATCGCCTCTCCTCCTCCTACCAGCGCGCCCACCACCAATCTCCCGCTGCCGCCGCCTCCTGAATCTATTGAAAGAAAAGCTCCTGCATTCTATGCGCCCTGATCTCGCTAAACCAGCCTCATCATCATCATCATCATCATCTTTAAATTCGGGAGGAGCCATGTCACACAAGTCGAAAATGACGACCTCTTCCTCTGACCTCTCACTGGACACTTCAGACACCTCTTCATCCAGCAATTCGTCCTCCGGGAGGCTCCCATTCTTTGAGCGGTATGCGCAGCTGACCAAGACGGCTACTCCCACGAAGCAGCCGGCGTCGAGAGTTGCAGAGCAGCAGAAGGCAGTCCCGGCGTCGAGGTCCAAGATGTCCGGGACACCCATCACATCACCGGAGCCGTCCCCGGTGGCCAAAACGTTCCAGCAGCCAGCCAGCCAGCCGAAGCTGCCGACATCCAAGTCGATGCCCTTCTCGAACCTGCCGACCGTGGGGCTGGCGAGTCAGCGACGCGAAGCGCTGAGCCGCGGGGCTGCCCACGAGCCGAGAGGGATGCCCAGCTCGTCGTCTGCCGCCAGTGGCCTGGACAAGCTGATTGCCAGAGAAAAGGAGGAGCCGTCGTGGAATAGAAAAGCCGACCCTCCCGCCAGTCATCCCAGCCGGCCGTCCGCCGCCAGACAGCCTGAGCAGCACCGCCCTGCCGGCTCGGCCAGCAAGAATCTCGACAAGGCCCATCTCCCCACTAGCTCCGCCTCCGGCCTCGAGGACCTCATGGGCGACCTGATGGCCGAAATGTCCAAGAAGGCCGAGCTCAGCAGCGAGGAATATCAGCAACGCACCCGCCATAATCATCCTCCTGCCGTCCAGAAAATCGTCGTCCCTCACTCCACACCTAAAGGTCAACCCTTCGGCCGACCTGCCGGTGACTATGATTACGACCCTAGGACTCCCCGTAACTTACGTAAGGATCCATACGGCGATGGTCAGTTCCTTTTTTTCCCGAAAGTATTGATTCAATTCTCTGATGGTTTATTTATTCTCTGTAATAGATACACCTAAATTCCAGCATGAGAGACATGGCTCTGATCCGTTGAGTCATACATCTTCTCGGCCGAGTTCGCCGGGGATCCGGCCGTCGGATTCGATTTCGCAGCTAGGATACCGACGGTCACCGTCGCCGAAGCTAGGCAGGGAGAGGAGGATGGAGGGAGGAGGGGGGTCGGTGTCGAAGGTGTGTCAGCGATGCCTGGAGAAGCCGATCCGACACGTCAAGAACCCCTCGACGGATGAGGCACGGTTCTGTTCTCCCTGTTATGCCGAACTGTATCTCCCCAAGTGCCGTAAATGCTCGAAACCTATCGAGCGAGGTGCTGTGACGGACCGGGTGGGTAAGGTGCTGGGCAAGTATCATGCTAGTTGCTTTAACTGCTATCAGTGTCATGCGCCCTTTCCTAATGGGGAGTTTTACGTCTGGGAGCGCAAACCAGTGGTGAGTTGATCATATATATTGGAAGGCTGAGCTGAGAAGGAGATTGACTGACAGAGCATGAGTTTTTATGTAGTGTTCGAAACATTACCATCGGTTAGCTGGTACGATATGTTGTAACCAGTCGTGTGGTGCAGGGATAGAAGGGCCGTGTGTGTCATTGATCTTGGATGAGGTGCAAGTGGGTAGTTCGGTGGTGTCGGATGACTCGTCTGGGTCGGTGCCGATCAGCAACAGTGCGCGACGGAAGCTGTATCATCCTGAGCACTTTACTTGTTCTCGTGTTGGGTGTGGTACGAGTTTGCATGAGTTTCATTTCGTGGTGAATAAGTTGCCTTGGTGTGAACGACACGCGCTCCAGGAGGAGGACTTTTCTTCTGCTTCTGCTTCTTTTTCTTTTTATCCTTCTTCTTCTTCTTCTTCTTCTCGTGCTGCTCCTCCTCCTCCTCAGTCTTCTCATCATCGCCTTCCCTCTGATCCTAGGGCCCCTCCTCCCGCAGGTGGTGGTCATCGGATGGCTCGTCGTCGGACTATCATTCAGAATGTGCGGACCCGTTGATGATGATCTGTGTGTCAAGTTGTATTTTTTAATATATTTCTTCAGTTGTATTTTTTGTTTTTTGTTTTTTTTTTTGTTTTTTTTTTTGAAAATGAATTTTTTATGCAAAGTTGTGAAGTACTTGACTACTCTGTGAACCACTCAAAATAAATAAATAAAAAGCACAACCCAAGAAAGAACCACACATCCACCTGCTTAGTTGGTGAGTCGAGTTCTCAACAAGTGTTCTCTTGGCTTTCCTCCTTTCTTTTTTTTTCTTTTTCTTTTCCCATTAAAAGTTACCCAAAAGCTCCTTCCTTCCTCCCACTCACTCCACAAACTACCCTCATTACGCTCCATAACCACACACACACACACACATCACTCGAACGACTCACTCGACCATCCCGAACACCATGCTCCACTTCCCTAAAACCACCCATCCCTCTCCCACCACCATCCTTGACGCGTCGGTTCTTTCCTTCCTACATTCATCATCATCATCAAAAAACTAAAATCATCATCATCATCATGACCACCACCTCCAAGTTGACTGACCCTCACTGACCACACCTCTCCAACCAAACCGAGTCTCCAAACACTCTACAAATAATAGGACACAAAGAGACTACCAACTGATCTCTCTCTCATCCATTTATTATTTCTCTTTCCCTCCTCGGCCGAAACATATCAACATCATCATGTCTTCCTCCTCCACTGCTGCACCACCTCTCAATAACGAAAGCAGCAGCCATACCTCCCCCCAGATCCGCAAACGATCCCGATCCACCTCCGGCGCCAGTCTCGGCACCGTCCAGAAACGACAGAACCTCCAAAGTCCAGTGGAACAACTCACCATCCAACAAGACTCCAAGCCCAACCAGTCTGACCTCAATGTCGGCATGACCTCCTCCAGTAGTGCTACGGCTACTGGTCCAGCTGCTACATCTGAGTGTAAGCCACACAACTCAGCTGTCCAACCCGCTGCGACTTGTAGCGAGCGCCTTTCTCTTTCCCGTTTCATTTCCCCCCCTCCCCTCTACTCTCGTCCCACACAAACCTTGTCCATTCTGCTCTCGCCGCCTCAGACTCTCCAGTCCCAGAGTCACCCGCAACAGGGGCTCATATAATAACCCACCACCCCAGCCAGGGGTAATGACTGACTGAACCCACTGTCCGTCTGGCTGTCTGGCTGCCTTGCTGGCTGGCTGGGGGGAATGAAGACATCTCTCATCTTGGAAAACGGTTGTTTGGCTGTCGCCCTCCAACCGTCAACCCTCCTCTCAATCGAGTCGTGTCATTTACGTACCAGCCAGGGAGATTCCTCGGCTCACTCCTCTCACACCATCCACATCCCCCCTCCCCTCTTGTCTCATCTTGACCTCCTTTTCTCTCTCTCTCTCTCTTCCCACCCCCTAGCTTTTGGGTTTACACAAATACATTTCCCTTTCTTTCTTTTTTGCCATGTCCTCAATACCCTCAATAGTGGTTGATGAACCAAACCTTAATCCCACAGCAGTTCCTCCCACCTCAGCCGCATCCAAGCCAGGTCCAAATGGAGTCGACAACCAAACTAGTTCCCTGCCATCCAACAGAGGCCCCCCTCCAAACGATCCTCAGGAAATCCCCTCACACCTTTCATCCACCTCCCACGATCACAATGCTCATCCCGACTCACAATCACACCAATCCATGGGCACTCACCAGCACCAAGGTAGCAGCAGCTCTTCCCAACAGCAAAACCCTGCCCATGCTATCGCCGCTACTCAAACTATTCAGATGCGTGCACTGATCGTCACCCAAGACGCCAGTATCATCATTGGTAAAGGTGGACGGTAGGCCTTAATGTGGTTCCTTGAGCATCTACACACCACCACATCCGAAACGTGAAAAAAAAAGAAACCAGAAAAAATTGATGTGTCCCCTCCCCTCCCCCACAGTCACATCAACGAAGTTCGTGAAAAATCGGGCGCGAGGGCAACCATCTCGGAGGCAGTCCCTGGAAACGCCGAGCGGATTCTGAGTGTCGCTGGGCCACTGGACGCGGTCTCGAAGGCGTTCGGATTAATTGTGCGAAGGATCAACGATGAACCCTTTGATGTGCCGTCAGTCCCTGGATCGCGAGCCGTGACCATACGGTTCATCGTGCCCAATTCCAGGATGGGCTCGGTGATCGGGAAGGCGGGGAGCAAGATTAAGGAGATTCAAGATATGAGCGGCGCTCGGGTCCAAGCCTCGGAGGCGCTACTGCCCGGAAGTACCGAACGGGTCCTGTCGATCTCGGGTGTTGCCGATGCCGTCCACATCGCCGTATACTACGTCGGTATGATCCTCGTCGAAAACCAGGAACGTATGCCCGGCAATACGAGCTACCGGCCTGGCGGCGGCGGCGGCGGCGGTGGGGGGGTGGGGGCGGCGGTGGTGGTCCTGGACATCTGGGCCATTCTGGGCACGGAGCTCAACTGGGACACCACCACATGGGCGGACGCGCGCCACCAGGGGCTATTGGACCGGGCGGAGGATACGGACCATATGCGGGTGCTCCGGGGCCGATCCCACACGGCCATCATCCCCACCACAATCCGCATCATCCCGGGCCCCCCTCGGCAGGCCCTGCCGGCGGCGGATACCCGAACCCGGCGCATCAGCCGGGCAGCCAGACACAGCAGATCTACATTCCAAATGGTTTCGTCGGCGCCGTCATCGGAAAGGGTGGGCAGAAGATCAACGAGATCAGACAGGCCTCCGCTACCCACATCAAGATCATGGAACCCGGTGAAGGCGGCCAAGACTCGAGTGCGAATGAAAGGGTACGTCTCCGCTCTCTCTATCTCTCTCTGTGTGTGTGCTTGACTCTCATGCTGTTTTTCTCTTGCCTCGTCAGTTGGTCACTATTACCGGTCAGCCTATGAATATCCAGATGGCCGTCTCCCTCTTATATCGTCGTTTGGAGGCGGAAAAGCTCAAGTGTTTGTCCTCATTCTCCTCCATTTTTGTGCTATCCTTTTCTGGGCTCCTGCTCCCCCTCTCCCACATGATTAAAAAAGCTCATGTCTCGTTTTTTTTTTGCTCCCATTTTGTTGTCCTTACGTACCTGTTGTTGATCGTCATCCTATCCACCCGATTTGGCTGGATAGTTGAAAACCCTGGAATGGCTAGCGGACTGTAATAATCAGCAACACCTCCACAAAAAAACGCACACACCCACACATACTAAAAGTTATGTAGATGGAACTCCAACACATCAAAAAAAAAAAAAAAAAGAAACAATAAATCATAACGGTCTCTACTCCTACTCCACTTGATTATATATACATATATACATAGGTTTACATATGGCAGAAATATATATATATCTATATATATTTTGAAAAAAAAAAAATCTCGAGCTAGCATTGTCTTGTGTTTAAAATTCACTCGTTCAATTTTTTTTTGTGATTCAAGTTATCTGTGTGATTATCTTGTTGGGCTGTGTTGGGAGAGCAGGGATGGGTGAGATATGTCAAGTGGATGATGGTTGTGAAACCCTTAGCCCCTGGCTTGACCTCCAAAACTAACAAGGGATTTGGGTAGTGCTAACTTCTCCCTTTTTTTGGGAGGGAGGCTAAGATTATATTAGCAGTTTGTATATTATTTACGAAAACAAATGGGGTATTATTAGCAAGGTGGAATTTACAGCTAAACAGTTGCTTTGGGTTGGTGTCAACTAGTGGGAGTGTGATTGGCCCATGCTGAGACTATTGTATTAGGGGTGCACTAAATGGAGGGGCCCCCTTGCTGGACACTATGGGCCTCCTTGTGGGACGGGGTGGCAGTCCTGTCACGAGGGGAAAAGATAACAGATAAGATGATATCCTTTCATGTCTTTATGAAGCATCATCACTGATACTGGTGGGTTGAAAGACCTGTGTCCCTCTACGTGATACATAAGATCTCAACATTTTATTTATTTATTCTGGCTCACTGGTCATGCAGAAAAACTACGTCATGAAGGATAGCTGGATCTCTTTCCAGACTCGGGGCATCTTCTCTCACTGTATATGCCCAGTTACAGTCACTTTTAGTGGCAGAAAATTGGGCATGCTTTGATGGATCTATGTGCATCTTCCGCATCTTTCAGGCTCCTTTCTATCTATCTCTCTCTCTCTCTCGCTCTCAGAAATGCGGGTGCTGTTTTGTTGTTATGGAAACACACACACACACAGTAGAGAAACAAGTTTTTTTTTAATAGGGTTTTTTTTTTTTTTTTTTGTATGTATGTATGTATGTATGTGTAGCTACAAGGAGGACAGAGATTTAATAGGGCAGTTCATGATATTGTATTTTTTTTGTTTGTTGGGTTTCCACAAAATCCCCGTTGATAAAAAAAAGTTCCAATGACTAAATTTTAGCTTAAAAATTGAGCTGCCGGCCAAACAAGGCATTAAAAAATGGGGAGAAATGGCTACACAACACGTGTTGATGGATGAGTTGTAGGTTCCACCACAAGAGAAACTCCAGCGTGGGAGGCTGACCCCAAAATTGAGCTCTCCACAGGTGATTGAGTTGGGTCACTGGTGCTACTAAACTACGAGCTATCACAGCTCCTGGGCTCACAGGGCTATATCAAAGCTGAATGTTGCTTTTCTATAGCTGTCCATCTGCCGCCTATCACATGCAATTGTGGTGATAGGCTGCAGCAACCTTTCAAACCTCCCCCCAATATTATACACACAGGATATACCTGTTGCGGTGGTTACCTAGCACTTACTGAGTCTTTTTGACTTGGTCATACCTATTGTGGAGCTTCCTAGGTATGCCCAAGTTGAGTCAAAAAGACTTTGTCATACCAATTTGTAGTTTTGTGACGGCCATGGCCCTTCCAAGC
>SMGU01001013.1:0-13340 GCA_004348175.1 Puccinia novopanici
TAACAATAATATTATAGTACTTTCATTGTAATTATATGGTACTAGTAATAATACTAAGAATAAATATATTATTTAATTATAATGTTATTATAACAAATATGGTAAAACTTCATCCTTCTATGATTAATAGTTTTGTGGCTACTTGGATAATATCAGGTATGTTGATATTATCTCTGTGGCTGACATGTACATACTCAGACTGAGCTGGTAGTTTAACACTGCAGCTGTGCATGCTTGGCAGCTAAGTCCTGCTCTCTTTGTTCTACAGTCTGTCAAGATACTCCTTTGAAATCCACAGCCAAAGAATGCTACAGATCATAGATGAGCTCATCCCAATTGAGCCAAGACTCATCCAACCAATTTTAGTATCCTCCTTGCTCATTGTCAATACCTTCAGATTAGTCTGTCAACTACCAATCCTGGAACTTCTGCTCTTACAATCACTGAAATCACCTTTCTTCTATTTAATTTTATTATTGTTGTTCTTTCTAAGTGGAAGGAATATTCTGAAAGTGATGGTTGTGATCATACTGCATATATTTTAGACACATGTGCCACCCCTTTTTTTGTATATATTTTACTCTTTGTATCTCTTTATAAACCTCCTCTGGTAGCTTCCTTGTCCAATGACCAGACAATGCTAATTGGAGTTACCTTTCTTCTGGAAGCTCTTGGAAGCTCTGCAAAAGAGATGGTGAAAACAATAATTTAGCTTTAAATCAAAATAAATGCAATGATATCTTTGGTTTAAAACAAAAAAAAAAGCACAGAGCTGGGTGAGGTGAGCTCAGCTGGAAAATAACTTTAAAATATTACAACAAATACATCATCAAACCAGAAGTATGAGCCGTCAAAAAAACCTAAACCTAACTTCCAGAGTTATGGGAGACTATGAAGCTGTGAAGGTGAGCTGTAGTAAGCTGGAGTACGCTGGAGTGAGCTGGAGTGAGCTTTAGTGAGCTGGGATGAGCTAGGAGAGCAAATTGAGGTAAACAAAATTGGAAAGGGGAGCTAGTTATGTGTTGCCACCACCTTGAGAATGAAAGTTGGCTCCTTTTCCTTTCCACTTTACTGCCCATGTTCTGAAATGGGGCAGTTCTTCCAGCCCCAGTACATGCAATACAATTATCCCATCATAACAGGTAGAAACATCCAGAATCTTGCAGGAATTGTCTTTTTTTGGACTTTGTAGGTATTAAACTCCAAATACATTCACAATCAAACAGCAGAAGAATTTGAGAGATTCTATGACTGTAAATCCACCCTAGATTGACTAAGCCTCTCAAATGGAGGGGTCCAAAGGCCCCTGCATTCCTGTGCAACATTCTCTGTATGAGCGGCTTATGAATTAAGCAGACTTGTTGGTTGGTACAGGAAGGATTTTAAGTGAAGTATCCTGTTTTTTAAGAAAGGAAAAAGGAAACTGAATAGACAGAAAGTTTTCTTGTTACCTTGCAAGCCTAAATTACAATTTTGGTGCTTTTTAGTCTTCAATTAAGGCAAAGAACAGGCTTGGAAATTGTGAGCATTCCATCAAGATTGGCAGATTTTTGAAAGGATTTTTGAGGTATCTTTCAAATTTGAAGATCCAGAAAGCACAGTGAAGACATAATTTATATTCAATTATTGTTATTTGAACCCCAAAGAGAAAAAATGATGGTGGAGGAGTTGACTGAAAGGCACACTCCATCAACTCACATTGGAACCTGCAGGATCAAAGTGAACCACACAGCAATGGAGCTGCTAAACATTCCAAAAAAGGTTATATCCCTTGAAAAAAGGTTCTCAAGGATTTGATATTTGAGGAGGGGCTTTGAAAATACCAACAACCATGCAAGCCCTCCAGGTTGATGCCATTGCTAACCTCATCCATGATTTTAACTCCTTCTTGCTAGCCACAACAGGATTTGGAAAGTCAAGGATACTGGAGATGTTTTCAGGCACCATGGGCACTATTTTATTGGTTATACATTTTGAGTGAACTTGATGGGTGCAATGGTTGGCCATGATTGGTATGTTGCTCTTATCAACTCTTAAGGGTTGTTGGCTTGGGAGGGACAGATGGATATCAGGCAAAAATTGATTTGGTAATCTGCATCCATGAAAATCCATGATCAACAAGGGAAGCTGCCTTGTAGATTCTGGAAATTCTATAGTAATTCAAAATATATATATATATATATATATGGAGGGAGAACCACCCAGAATGAGGACATGAGATCACCTAAATGAAAGACATCAAATTAACCTTCAGAGACTGTGACAGGGTCATGGACCATCAGAGTAGTGAGGTACATCCTTAATAAATTGGCTCCCAGCCAAATGGACTTCCTGTCCCAGCCAATTTTCATGCTTAATTCATAAGTCTCCCTGCAGGAGGGCAGCTTTGATGCCACCTGTGTAATACACATGCCAAAGCTCCCACCTGGGGAGGGGCTTATGTTAACACTACAAACATCCAGCATGGACCGTGGTTGACTGACATGGGACAGTGGTTAGTCATACAGCAATTACATTATTTTTTGGCAAATTTTGTCACATTTTTTATCACAGTTGAACCTCCGTGCTCTTTTGACATGAATTTCCACATCCACATTCCAAAAATTACATGTCTTTTGTATTTTTTATATTGTGCTAAATGTTTCTATCAGTTGTTGCACAAAAATTGAACTTCTACACTAATCTGTAACATATTTATCACACAATTGGTGCACATTGAGGTGTCATTGTCATGCTTAAACCAGAATATTTTATTTGTATTTTTTATCTCTTGCCAACTCAAGTAAATCTTTGTCAATAGTATGAAAATAAAAATAAAAAAAGATATGTAGTTTTTGGAATATGAATGTGGAAATGCATGGCAGATAAGCACAGAGGTTCAACTGTAATGAAAAATGTGACAAATTGTACCAAAAAAATCATCTAACCGCTGTATGACTAACCACTTTCCTGTGTCACTCAACCACTGTCCATTCTGGAATGTTCTTGATTTTGTAGTGTAAGTTAGACATTCACCTAAAACAAAGTGAAATTTATCAGGAGAGTAAAAAAATGAATGGGATGAAATACTTACTAATTCTAAGATATTCATCAACTGAATCACCACTGCATCCATATGCTAGAAGTCTCATAACCACTGTTGTTTTTTTGTAAGGGTGAAAATCCCAACCAACTGGCAGCATCTCTCTTTTGGACAAAGTAGTTGTCCTCTTGAGTGACGGCTTCAACAATTCTCAGATTTAAAGACCAGCGCATCCTGACACCAATGGAAAATTTCTTCTGGATGGGTTGGCAAGTCAGAAAAATAATCATTGTACAATTGTTGATGTCCTAGAAGTCGATTGTGGTTGATCTCTTGTCGTCCAAACTTAAAACCACCCCACAGAATTTTGTGTTTCTTCGTTTTAAAAGTAAGAAATCCTGGTTTGTAATGAGGTGAGTACTTCATTGTTGTTCTCCAGCCACTCCATGACTTCGATTGGGTCCATTCGGTCGTAGTAGTGTGTCATTTTTTTTTTTAGAAAAAACGAGTCTACCACTGGCATGTAGAATTGCGTCCAGGAGACCAGCCTGTGACCGAAAGATTTCGTCCAGACCTCTCCTTTAGAACAAATCTGACATATCCATGACAGGTGGGGACATGTGAGCCAGGCCCGCCAGAGTCAAGCTGGTCCTATAGAGATACTCATGTATGACTTTATTCTTCCAAAGCCAAAGCTGTGGAGATGTTTCAATATTTTTTTTCTCATTGATAAATAGCGCACCCGAGACATTTTTGTGACTTGCAGTTTTGGTCACAGAAGGGTGAGTCACCTCAAGGGTAACGGTAAGCCGAGATTGAGAAAGATTGGCTTCCGGCTCTTCCGGCATGAAGTTTGAAGTTTGGCTGATGACGTCATGCAATCTTTTTCTTTGTTGGTCCGACTCCCGGGGGATTGAATCATTGATCGATCAATCCTTTCCAGGCTCATTGCTGTTGACCGTCGGCATATGCTCGCCTATTTACATTCCCGTATCCCGCTCGACTTTCATCCTTCTATCAAAAATAAGTAAATAAATTAAATACATTTCCTTGACCCTTCACAATCACAACAAGTCGCACTGAATCTTGTAATGGCTAGCAAACGCAAACCAGGTTCAAAACAGTCCATCAAGTCATCTTCTTCCGTTTCTACTCATCCTCCTCCTAGCTCACTAGCCTCATCGCAAAGTCGAAGTACCGCTATGACGTCACCCCCTAGGTCCCGGTCAACAAAACCAAAAAGTACCCACATCACAGTGTATGAACGTAAGGGAAATTCCACTGGGATTGTGCCGTAGGTAGATATGTTTAAACTGACGCTCAGCCCCTGCTCTTGGCTGCATCCTCTAGTCAGCTTGCAAGATGATGGATCCCCATCAAAAGAAAAATCGGTATGTGATTTCCTTCCAAAAACCACCTTCATTTCATTATCAAACGAATCAAGTATGATGTTGATGGTCCATTGTGATATAATTGCCACAGTATATACGACTTCCTTCGCCGTTAGAGCCTTATATGCTCCGATTCTCTATCGCCGCTGGAGCACGTGCCTCCAATTCCGGGACGCTGTACACCAACTTTCCTCATGAAGGTCACGCCTTTGAGCGCAAGCAGTTCTATGCCCACGCTCTTCCTCAGGATACCTCTCAACCGATTCAAATCGACCTGAAAGTAACACAAGCCGGCGCATTTGAATTTTATGTCGAGTTCCAAGGCGACTCCACAAAGGGGGAGGGCAGAGTCAAAAGTAAACCGGGATATTTTAACGTTGATCCCGTCTTGACCGCCCCGGGTCGCCAAAGAATTCTATCTGGAGACCTCGATAACCAAAAAGTGTTGCCTGTCGGAGAAGGTGGCCGCGTAATAAAAGGTTCTACCACCAACATTTCTTTGGACGGCTTGGTAATTCAGACCGTCATAGCGAAGTGGATGGGCAAGATGAGTAAATGGCCGGAATACATCGACGTAATTAGGGACCGCGGCTACAACATGATCCATTTTACACCCTTACAAGCTCGCGGGGAGAGTAATAGCCCTTACAGTATATATGATCAGTTAAGATTCGACAAAGACTTGTTTGACCAATCTCCAAAATCTGCCGAAGACGAACAAAAACAACTATCACAGTGGCTGTCGCGACTTAAAGAAGAGTGGGGATTATTAAGCTTAACTGATGTTGTTTGGAATCATACTGCTAACAATAGCCCTTGGCTGCGAGATCATCCAGAATCAGGTAAGAAAACCTTTATTCCCAGAGCTTTCCCATCGTATTAATTCAAATCCAAGTAATTCCATTCTACAGGCTACAATATCGTCAATTCGCCCCACTTAGAGCCAGCTCTTGAAATGGACTCGGCTCTGTTGAACTTGTCAGATACTCTGAACGAGAAAGGTCTTCCCAAGCCCTAGAATCTGAATTGGACCTCGATAAAGTTATTCATTTTATCGAACATGAAACCTTGGCTCAGCTGAAGCTTTGGGAATATTATGCGATTAACGTGGATCACGTTGCGGCCAAATTCTCTCAAGCTTGGTCGAATGTTGTATGCTCAGCAGAAGCTAAACCAGAGTCTCCTGCTCACATAGAATGGCGAGAGTTTGAGAAGGCTTGCCTCAATCATCAAGGAGCTGGTTGGAAACTAGTAACGGGCCTCGAGGTCACATATCAGAACAAGTCGGCATAGATTCTGCGGTAAAGCTGTTTCAGGAAAAGGGATATGGCTCCGTAACTCCCGAGGAAACAATAGAAACCCTCAAAAGAATACTTAATGAACTGAATGTTGAGCGATACCAAGAATACGACGATGATGTGAAGACCATCATTCAAAACACTCGAACTCGAATTCGTTATACTCGCCTAGACTCAAATGGACCGAAATGGGGACCGATCACGAAACAGTAAGAGATGCTCAATAGGGATTATGTCATGTTGTTTTCAATACTGCCTGACGTATCATAGTCAAATTTTCCTAGGCGCCCATTGTTCGAAACCTTATTTACACGATTGGAAAAGGATTCGCGAACGAAAAATCACGATCCGAGATGTCTGGCGTTGGCGAACAATGGATGGATATGGAATGCTAATCCATTGGAAGATTTCGCTTCATCAAAATCAAAAGCTTACTTGAGGAGAGAAGTCATAGTTTGGGGCGACTGCGTGAAACTGCGATATGGTCGAGACCCAAAAGATAGCCCCTTCCTCTGGGATCACATGACGAAATATACCGAGCTTCTAGCTCGCCTTTTTGGCGGATTTAGAATCGACAACTGTCACTCCACACCCATTCACGTGGGTGAGCACCTATTGGATGTTGCCCGTAGGGTTCGACCCAACTTGTTTGTTTGCGCCGAGCTTTTTACTGGGAGCGAAGACATGGATGCGTACTTTGTCAGCAGACTTGGCATAAATAGCTTGATCAGGGAAGCAATGAAGTAAGTCCTTGCGCGGTTTCTTTGCGTCTATAGGTGGAAACCAATAGATATGAATATGTTACATGTCAAGCTAATCACAAATTCCTGCGAATTAATTTTACTTCCATCGCGTCCGAAGTGGGCATGATCCTAAAGATCAGAGTCGACTTCTTTATAACTATGGGCTTGGAAAGCCGATTGGCTCAATGGATACGGATTGCTTGACCGAGATATCAGAAATCTCGCTCCCCTCTAAGCATGGCGAAAAGTCTCAGACCAAATGCGAGATAGTGCCGCTACATGGGTCCAAGCCCCACGCCTTCCTGATGGATTGTACTCACGACAATGAATCCCCAGCCGACAAAAGAACAGCTCGAGACGCTCTCCCTACCGGCGGGCTTGTACCATTTGCGTTTTCGGCCATTGGTTCGAACAAAGGTTTTGATGACTTATACCCAAAGCTCTTGGACTTGGTTGGTGAAAAGAGGTTATATGATCACGTCGACGTTGAATCTGGAATCGGACGGTGGAAGCGATTACTTAATCACCTTCACGCCGAAATGGCCGCAGACGGTTTTAAGGAAGGGCATTTCCATCAAGAAAATGACGTCAGTTTCACCTCACAACAAAACATTCCTGAGAAAAGAAAACTCATCCATATCCTTGTTGTGTAGTACATCATGGCTCACAGGGTTCATCCATCTAACCATGAAGGATATTTGCTCGTCGCTCATACGGCGTTTCATGGCGATTCTAACGATCGGGGCTTTGGTAAGATGAGGCTTGAATTTTAATTTATGTTTTGTTTTATTTTTCGCCAACTCAATTCACTTCATATCCGCTTTTGTAGTGGCGCCCATGAAGCTACGCCGCACGAAAGCAGCCTTAATTCTTGGTTCAAGTCTTGAGATTCTATCCAGAAAGAATCCATCAGATGACACTAAACTCAGGGGGTTCGAATCAAAACTCACACCGATCGAGTTCGGCGCAGTAGACCATCTTATCAAGCCAGGGTCCGATTCTGATGGCGAATTCATCGAGATTATCGTGCCGAAGCACTTCCCGCCGGGCAGTTTAATCTTGTTTAAGACTTGGATGGAAGGAATGAAACTAGACCAAGGCGAGATGAAAGGCCAAAATCTAGAGTCCTTCATAGGATCTGGGGCAACAGAAAAATTCAACGGGCTCAATGCGGTCGATCTGAACTTTGTCTTGTATCGGACAGATGGGGAAGAACGGGACTCTAGTGAAGGTCGCGATGGTGTGTACGACGTCCCTGGACTAGGTAGAAACGTTTATTGTGGCTTAGAAGGATGGATGCATCATCTCAAGTACATCATACGCACCAATGATTTGGGGCACCCTCTTTGCGCGCATCTGCGTGATGGGCCTTGGGCATTTGAATATGTTCTGGAAAGATTGCGTAGGTAAGCACCAGCCGCATTTCATTTTTTGGAATACCCGTATGCTATGAGGCGTGGTAAACTAACTCAAAACATCATGCTTTGCTTCGCGGTTTTTTTCCCTTTTTTTTTGAACTGGTAGAAATTATCAGCGATGTCCCAATCTCAAAGGACCGGTGGAGTGGCTTGAAGAGAGAATAAATATGATCAAAGCCAAAATTCCAGCCTTCATGCGACCAAAGTACTTTGCCCTTCTGGTATATACGGCTTACAAAGCAAGTAAAGAAAGAGCAATCGCCCTATGCTCTCCTTTCATTCGTCAAGGCACGGTCTTTATTCATGCGCTGGCTATGACCGCAATCCAAATGTACGGTTTGGTGCCATCTGCATCTCTAGACCCAAAAGAAAGTCTTCCATGTGTTGCGGCAGGACTCCCACACTTTAGCTCAGGTTGGGCAAGGACATGGGGCCGAGATTGCGCGATCAGCGCGAGTGGCTTATTCATCAAGACAGGTCTATTCGAAATTGCTCGAGCTCATCTGCTATGCTTTTGTACCACTTTAAAACATGGCTTGATGCCTAACCTGCTAGACTCCGTTCGGACTCCGCGTTACAATTCTCGCGATTCGCCATGGTTTATGCTTCAACTGTTGCAAGAATATGTTAAGCATTCCGACGAGGGGACAGCGATATTGTCAGTTTCAGTCAAACGGAGATTTCCTAGCTCCGATGAATGGGTGCCATGGGATTCTCCTGTCGCATATTCTGAAGAAATTACTGTCGGAGAAGTGGTCGCAGAGGTTCTTGAGCGACACGCCAGAGGAATTAACTTTCGGGAGTACAATGCGGGTCCTGCCATTGATGGGCAAATGAGTGACAAAGGGTTCAACATCAATATTAACGTCGACTGGTCCACCGGATTAATTTTGGGCGGAAACGAGAAAAACTGCGGGTGAGTCTCACGGTTTTAAACATTTTTTCGCTCCGATAACCAAGCCTTTTATTTTCCTGCTTTTTCGAACAGCACTTGGATGGATAAAATGGGAGAGAGTGAAAAGGCTGGGAATAAAGGTTTCCCTGGAACACCTAGAGATGGGGCCCCGGTGGAGATCATTGGCTTGTTATATAGTACGCTAGTATGGGCCGCGGGGCTTGCCAAGGCGGGCAAGCTCCGAAAGAACAGTGTTGAGACCGAAAGTGAGTCATTTTTTTCCGCCCAGCGCTGGTTGGTTTTGAGGCGCTGAGCAGATTTGACATGGTGCTACCATTCAGTTGACGGAAAAAAGGTCAAGATCAGTTACGATGAATGGGCCGATAAGATCCACAAAAGCTTTGAGAGATGTTATTGGATCCCCTTAGGTATAAAAAAAAACAAAGATGATAGTCGCTCACTGGTTTCGAAAAATAATGTGCTGAGTTTTGATTGCAAATTTAGCTTCAGATGAAGACAAGAATTTCGTCGTTGATCCGAAGTTGATAACACGTCGTGGAGTCTATAAAGATATATTTGGTCAGTCCAGCTATTATCATCTCCTCCGGAGGTCTAGGATGGCGTAATACCCAGTCTCATAAGTTATCTTACTTTCGGACGCACATCAATAGGTACACCCTCTGACCGAGCACACGCCGATTACCAATTGCGCCCAAATTTTGCTATAGCTATGGCAGTAGCGCCCAAGTTGTTCACCCCCGCTCGTGCTTTGATAGCCCTGAAAACAGCCCGAGAGGCTCTGGTAGGGCCCCTTGGCATGCGGACTTTGGATCCTTTAGAGGCGGACTATCGACCAGACTACGATAATGCCAATGATTCTTCGGATTGGCATGTTGCCAAGGGAAGAAATGTAGGCCCCATTTAGAATATTCAATAAGTAAAACTCAGCGGACGTTGAACTATTTTTGCTTTGTAATATGTTCTCCAGTATCATCAAGGCCCGGTAAGCACGTGTGATCTCGACTCATTTTTGCGTGTAGTTACTCACAGCTAGATTACCGGATAGGAATGGGTCTGGCCTATCGGCTATTATCTGAGGGCTTTCCTTCACTTTGACACTTTAGCTGGCGAGGGTCTTAAGGTGAGATAATTCTCTCTCCAAACCCAGGGGTTGCTCAGAGTCATGTTTTGATACATTTTTGTTTTGGGATCCATGCTACAGAATCCTCAAGTTACTATTCATCAAGTCCACTCCATCTTGGCTGAGCATCGCCAACATATCCAATCAGATCCTTGGGCCGGATTACCGGAACTCACTAACAAGGATGGAGCCTTTTGCCGCGATAGCTGTGAAAGCCAGGCTTGGTCGTTGAGTGTTTCTCCTAAATTGTCGATCTTTCCAAGCTAAAGTCGTTGACTTTCCATTTATTTTATTGTTTTCTTCAGAACCTCAACCATACTGGATGTGTTGTTTGAGGTAAGTTTTTATTCGCTTAACGTTTCGGTACGAGTTGAAGCTAACTTAGGCTCGACTTGTGTCATCAGATTTACCATCTGGACAAGTGAAGTCTATGTGCTAGTAGAACCCCCGACAGTCTCAAAGATTCCGAAAGCATAATTATCCGCATTGTAAGGTTTAGACTCTCACAAGATTTTCTTATAGCTTTCTGATAAACCGATGCAAATATGCAAATATGTAAAATTCATTTGTTGTTGTTGTATTTTGTATTCCACCATGATACAAGGTAAGTAAGAGTGAAGATGGCGTTGTTGATGTAGTTGCAAAAAGAATACTCAAATCATAGTTGTTGTAACATCCAACTTTGGTGAGGGTCCCATGAATTATAGTCACCTCCATGATGAGCCTTTTGATTTTTGTACGATAATGCAAGTCATTTGGCGCGATTTTTGGCGAACCTGCCGTGGTACAGACTCCTCTCGTGCGCAGCAAATAGTTTTTGGTTGGATTGAATACACAAAGCCTATCATTAATTGTGGGTTCATTTTAGGAGAGAGACGCGGAATTCATGACGAGAGATCACTCTCTGGAAAGATCCATATTACATAAATGGGCAGGAAAACATTATTAGGGTTGTGGATATCATGATGACAGGAAGACATGCAATTATGAAGGGAGGAGAAGCGGGAAAAGCATAGTTCGATGAGATAAAAAGAAAAGAATTAGAGAGAAAAGGATAGTTGGAGGAGATAGAAGAAAGGAATCAGGCAGGTTCTTTTTTTTTTTTGTTGAGAGGGAAGCGGGATTACGGGTGGGAGTTATTAGAGAGAGAGGAGAGATTAGCGAGGCCGGGAGGCGAGGGGGTTTGGGGGAGGAGGGAGGGGATGACGGGGCTGTTATTGGCGAGGGAGGAGATATTAGGGAGAGCGGAAGGGGGATCGGAGAGGTTGTGAGCGGATCTGATGGCGGGGGAGTGGGGGAAGAAGGCTGGTCGAAGTGGAAGGTGTTGTTGCTCAAACGATGAACGGTGTCGCGGACGGGACGGGTCTGGTACTTGAGCAACGGGAACGGCTCGATGGTGTGGTCGGGCAGCGCGGCCGTGGCGCCGGCAGACGCGGCGGCGACGGTGCGGCGGGCCGGCGGTCTTAGAGTCCCCATCGTCGGCCACAAGGGCGCCCTGATACTCGGCGATCGCTTGGAGCAGGATGTCGGTAGGGGTGGTGGGCGCAGCTGCGTCCGTTGCCCGCCGCTGACACGGCCTAATGGCGCTCTCAGCGGCTGCGAATGCCGCTCTTTCGGCGCCTCCTCCGATTGCGAATACTCGTGCACCCGCCCTCGGAACCCGAGTCCGCTGACTCTCAGCCGGATCCGCCGGCTCGTCCGTGTCGTCATCATCAGTCGATGAGGTCGGCAAGGCCAGACGCTGCATGTTGTTGTTGTCTCCTCCTCATCCTCTTTCGAATATGCATGCACACGGCCGTTGGGGCCCGAGTCTTTTTGGGCGCCTTTTCGGGTGCTGCAGGAACGGTTCGAGGGGAGAGCCAGCCGCTGATCTGGCGCCTCGCCTTCAGGCTCCGAGTATGCATGCACGCGGCCGCTAGACTCCGAGTCTCCTTCGGCGGTGGCTTCTGGTGCTTGGTCTGGATTGGGTTGGCCAACGGATTGTTCAGCTCGCTTTGGCCTCCCACTGGACTGCTGTCCAGTCCTCCGCCTTGTTCCACCGTAGAAACAATCCGCGATCTCTCATCATCTGCCCCGCTGCTGACACAAACCTTACTCCTTCGGCTCTCTCCGTGGAGCGGGACGCTTTCCATGGACTCGGTGCAGCTTGTGAAACAGTGGCTACTATAAGAAGTATTAAGGGTTGGTTAGTTTATCCCAGGCGTTAGAAATTGCGAGCTCTTCATGGAATGCTCACCAATGACCAGCACGCCGGCAGTAGCACATGCGAAACGCATTTTTGGAGGTTGTTTTTTTTGGGGGGGGAATGTAGGAAGCGAAGAGGTTCTGAGAGGTTGTGATAGGACGACGGAGAGAAGAGGGGAGGAAGCTTTGGAAGTGTCTGTGTTTGTGTGGGGGGGGGAGGATGAGTGATGATGAGACAGATTAAGCGGATGGTGAGCTGGGTATTTATAGAGCAGCAAGGGGCGGGCAAGGTCCGAGAAGCCGAGAGGTTGTGGACAGCAAAGGGGAGAAGAGAGGGCGGCCTAAGTGTGCCTGCTACATACAAATAATGGTATGGCCAGTCAGGGCCGACACTGGAGCAGTTGGTCCAAGTCTGCAAGGGTGGACCAGCGGGGATTAGAATAAAAATTCTCCAGCCATCGTGTTCGGCTCGACCAGCTGCTTCAGGGCGGCTGTTCCGCGGGACAAGAACGCTTGGTGCAAGTTCTCATGTGTGACTGGAATCAGGGCGGCAGAATGCTGGTTGATTCCCAGCAGGCAACATCGGCTGGTTTGGCCTGGCTCATCATGGGGCCTTCCACTGTGTCCTAGGTGTCCAAGAGTAAACCCTGGGTGTTCAGAATGCCCGACATTCGTCGTCGGATCTCGCGTCATGGATGCCTGATGACACGTAAAGTTATTTCAAGGATCCCATACTTTCTTAGCCGGATGTGATGACTCGCAACACGCCTGGCTAGAATTTGTTCATCATCGGTGGTATGACAGTCGATATCAGGGGGGAGCTTACAATCTCCAACATATGGCAGTAGTCAGCTGTTAGCCCATTGGATGAAGCACTCCTGAGCTCATTATCTATCTCATCATCTTGAATGGCGATTGGTCTCCCGAGTTGAAAAGCCATGGTCCTCTATCCTCAGAAGAAGTGTGATGCAAAGGAGGACTCAACAAGACTAGCATGTGGCGCGTACCTCTCCAAGGCATGTACACTCCACCATGAGATCCTCTTTCTTGTCTCCTCGTGAAAGGGACTCTCACAGTTGCTGAGCCTTAGGGGTTTTTCTGTGCAGCCCCAATTCCAGAGCAGTCCTCATTGCGTCGAGGCCGGTAAGGTGCCAAGTCGGAAGGCCCCTCGTAGAACGGAAAGGCTGTAAATAGTAAGCCTTGAATTGTTGTTGTGTTGTAAGAAACGTGATCATAGTACTGCAGACG
>SMGU01001014.1:0-10982 GCA_004348175.1 Puccinia novopanici
CAGAGGCAAGCATTTCCTCAACTTGTTGTGGCGTAAATGTTGGGACTTGGTTGCTTGCCGGGTGTGAGGATTGGGCAGTGTTTTCAGAAGAGGTGTTCATGAGGGAGTTGTCAAGACTCATGTTGATGAGAATTTTTTTGATGTGATAAAAACTTGGAGTATTGGGGTGTTGGGAGTGCAGATGAGTCGAATAATGTTGGAGGGATGTGTGGAGTACGGGTGGGTTGGTGTTGGACTGAGGGTTCAAGACTCCGACCGAGGCAGGTTTGCCAGTAGCATCTGGGACACAACCTGTCACTCAAAAGCGGTGCGGGGCCAACAGCTGTCCCAGCTATTCCAAGTTCGCAGCAAGCGGGTCCGCAGCACAAGTCACCAGAAGGCAATTTTGCATAATTGCCCGCAGTTTGCATGTGGTGTGAGCTACAGTGCCATGCGGGGAGGGATAGTGGAAACGCCAGAAACAGTGTATATAATACCTTCATATTTTATCCCGTTTGTTGATAAAAGAGGATTTGAATTGCTTCGCTCTTTCCAAAGAGATAAATATCAAATTCTAGGTTTCAGCTGTTTTTTCTATTATTGTTGAAAGGATGAGTCACTTTCTTGGGCAATCCCAAAACTTTGTTTTTTCTCCAATATTCAAGCCAGTCCGAGAGGGAACTTGAACAGAAAGTAAATATGAAATGAATATCACCTGTTTTTTTTTTTGTTGAAATTCTGTGATCCTGCCCATATAAGGAGTCACATGACTTTCACTTAATTTTATTCAATTTCCTTTTATAAATGTGCTGTTGGTCCCACATTTCAGCCATTTGTAACTAGTCAATCAATAAGTCCAGACAAGACTGAATTCAAGCCTCATTTTTTCTGACCATACAGTTCCTCAGAGGGGCAAACTAGCCTCATTCCTCAGTCCTCATTTGTTCTGGCCATACAGTTCCTCAGAGGGGCACACTAGCCTCATTTCTCAGTATTATCCAGAGAGGACACTTCAGCCTCCCCTAAATAAGAATAAGGTCCTTTTCAGCTTGTCTGAACCTTGGCCATGGCCATCTTTTTCCTCACTTGATGAGGCTAATAAGCCGTGGAAAAGGTATCCAATACCGCCGTCGATAACACGACGAGAAGCTTCTCCTGTTCCAGGATCAGTAGAGCCTTTTGCCCAATGAGCTTCTGATGGCGTCAGTTCACCCAAAGCCGTCGCGCTGCATGCCGGCCGCGACGCATGATCTCCGCGTAGTCCAGGTATGTTATCTGACTGACCTGACATATGCTGCTTTTTGGTGGCAGAGCTGGCTGAAGCTGTTGTCCATGTCCAGTGTGTGCCAACATCAACCTTCTCGGAATATACCTAGCACCGGTGCCATCCAATGTCAGCAAAATTGATCTATGAAAGCAAAAAAAAAAATAAGAACTAGTGCCTGCGTTCCCTGAAGTCTCTCTCATCAACCGCATCGGGTAGGCTTTTCGATAACAACAAGAACCCCATCCCTGGATTTTTGCATAGCGCCCACAAAGATGAAGGTTTGTTACTCCCATCGTCAGTCTTCCAACAGAGCTGCGCTTAAATCCCCTGCCAGTGCCACAGCCAAACCCGACAAAAATAGAGCCGCTTTCAAATGCGACCGCGACGAAGAAAGCTCAGTCGTCGGATGGTGTGCGGGCATTGAAGATTATTAGTGCAGCCCCCTGATTACGATCATGAGCGGCGCGTGTTACTCTTTCTCATCCAAAACTTGGTCACTTATTGTCATACTCCAGTACTTTATGCCACGATGGGGGACTATTAATACTTAATTATTCTGTTATCCTTTCACGTTGAAACTGGTCATCCTTGTTGGCCAGGTTGGTTTCAATCAATTGTCTCTGCAGCACGGCAGATGCACATCAGTGTTACTTTCCTCAATCCAAGCCTGAAGTGACATCCGAGCCTGCAGTCATGAGCCGTATTTTCTTCACCTGGATTCGCAACCGGGCAGATTCCAAACCATCTGCTGATCTTAATCTGACTCATTGGCACAGAACTTGAAAATCTACAACTTTATAAACGACTACCATGTTGTATAGTACACCATAATGGGGTCTATTAAGAATCGATTGTGTGGTTCCTATGTAGCTCTCACCACTGTCCACTAAGATACAGGATCATCCACATCGCTTTTTCAGCGCAAGAAAGGCTTTCTTTCTTTCTTTCCGCCTTCTTCTTCTCTTGACTCATCGATCATGAACTCGTGCCATTGCTTTTCTTGAAAACACTCCCCTCAAAAGACGTTTCTCACTGATCTATGAATTGGTAAAACATTGATTAAGATGCATGTTAAAATTTAGCGGCTGTATTGTTTTTGATTAAATTTTATAAATAGTGGTTATGACGTTGCGACTTGTGGTGGATATGTGGGGCTTAATTACACGATGTTCACTGTTGATAACAGAGTGGGTAAAAAATCTCGGACAGGCAGGACTCAGGAGGCGCACAATTGAATGGGATTGGTCCTTTCAAGTAGGAAAAGCGTTGAGGATGAGATCGTGTGTGAGGATGGTCAGGCCACAGGTGCTTCTCGCCTCTCTCTCGCATGCGGGGCGCGGGGCTTTTTTCATTCTTCTTTTTTTATGCTTGAGCAAGTGGCAGATGCTAAATTTTTTAGGAGACGCTAGCATGGACACACATAGCAGATGGATTTGCAAGGCTATAGCTATTCATTCTGCTGTGAAAAAACTCTAACGATGGGCAGATTTGAACCAAAGGAAATGCTGCTGGCAGTGTAAAAAAGAGCTGAGAGTTGATAGTGTTTCTCATTAACCCCCCGGCCCACATGACATGCGGCAGTCTTTGGACCATTGGCGCGTCCCTCAGCTGGTAACTCTTGACCACCACATAGTTGGATCCACTCGGTCGTGGAGCGGGCTTTACAAAACATGAACGCGATGAGATAATTGTATTTACACGTGGTAGCTGTATGATTTCTAGTGTTTCTTGATGTATCAATTATTAAGAGAAGTTTCTCTAGGCCAACAGTGGCCAGCCTTCATTGGAAAGTGCCGTAGGATGGCTCTGAAAATTATTCAGTGGGTTGTTGGTCCTTCCAACGCATGGCAGCCGGGATGATGGTTTCGGCGGGGTGCTTGGTTTCCCGACGTCTCCAGCACATCTTCCGTCACCGGCGATCCCGCCCAGATTACGTCAGCATGTGTACACCCCCTGGGCTGTGGCCTGTCACCACGCGGGGTATGTGATAGCAGCTATGGCCTTATGGAGTCCCTCTGCCCGCCGAGTCGCGAGTCGTTGCCCTCCTTTATAGCCATACCCCTCCCTGGCTTCAACCACACGACTCGTCCTTCTTCAGCCCCACCCAAGTGAATAATCCTCCCGATCCCTTTTCTTGATCTTATCCGCGAGAGGTTGTCCAATAAGCCTTTCAGCTGTCTCTACTAGAATGGGCCCACCACAATTTATAAGGTCTGTCCATCTCTGTTGCTTCTTAAAACCTTCTCAGCGCGAAACATTACCATCAACCTTACTCACACGTTTCGCTTGATCGTTGCCAGGCCACCTACTCAGGTTAGTTTTCCCGCTTCTTGGTCCTAGGAGAATTATCCTTGTCCGATTCCGCTGGCGGCACTCGTGTTTTCCCCAAGGGCAAGACCAGCTTGGACGCTTATCATTGATGTTTTTAACCAAGAGGTATAATAATGAACTGACCCTCTTCTTCCATATTTCCCTCAATTGCTTTGATTGGGGTCGCGTTGTGACTGCGTGACGCGGTGGTTCATCCAATTCATGTGAGATAACCAGGTGTGCCGGTTTTGGAGATGCCATGCGAGGGTTAAGCCGTGATGAGAAGGCGTAGTGACTCGTGGCTAGTCAGCATTTCCCCTAACTATCCAAAGCCCTCAAGAAATATGCACCATGATTTGAGATTTCTTTGGTCATCTCCAAATTCTAATCAATTTTCTTTTTCTGGGTTTTTAATTCCAACAATTGTCTGATCAGAACGCCACTCAAATCCTTAAAGTCGCTGGTTTCGACAAACCTCAAAGGACGCGGGTGTTGGAACGTGAGATCCAGAAAGGTACCACGAGAAAATTCAGGGTGGCTATGGCAAATACCAAGGTGTGTATCTTGCCTCATCCTCACCTTCTTTCCCTCCTAGAAATCCCAGGTGGCGCTTGCAGCTGTATCAACATAACCCAGCTTCTAAAATACCAAAAATTTCCAATCCCATTTGGTGCCATGACTTTGCCCTCATTGATGCCTTGGTTTTCGATTTCTGTCCCTTCCTGCCCCTAAAGGAACTTGGGTACCGCTGGATAGGGGCATTGAGCTCGCCAAACAATATGGGGTAGATCACCTTCTTGCGGCCCTGTTTAACTTCCAACCATCCTCGAATGAATCTCCTCCTTTAGCTCCTAAGCACGTCACGGCCCTCTCCACGCGAGTCAAAATTTCGAAAATTTCGGCCGCTGCTGCCGCCCGTGCCGCCCGTGCTGCCGTTCCTTCCCATCCCTCTAGCAGTGGTCTCGGCGGTCGCAACACCAACAACAGCTGGTCAAATTTCGACTCAGATAATGAGCCTGGTCTGCCCCCAGCCGCCTCCTCTCGAGAACCCAATGGAAATTGGGCCACTCAGTCCAAACTCGCACGTTCTAGTAATTTGGCGCGGCCCGCGCCAATGTCAGCAACTCTCATCCTGAAGACCTGCCCGTCCCTGCATCTGAGCCACACCAGGTTAACAACAACAGCCTGGCTTCCGCCCAGACCTTGGATCCCGAGCACAGTCATAGTCTCACGCCCAGCGAGCTTAGCTCTTCAAGCAGGAGCCCCAGTCCCATGGAAGATCTCTCACTCACCCTTCACACGGCATCCTCACAATCCACTCGCAATAAGGGAAAATCGCGCGATTTCCCTGATGATTCAGGCTCAGGCCGTGGCCAGAAGCGGAAATATGATACCAGTCTAGTCGAAGATACCTCATACAGCGATGCTGCTGATGATCAATACATCAATGGCAATCCCTCCAACCCTGCTTCAGCGAAATACGCAAGAATGATTCTCGATTACTTTGTCTCTGAATCAAGTCAAATCCCCAGCTTCTTAAATGACCCGCCACCTGACTTTGATCCCAACGTGGTGATCGACGATGACGGCCACACCGCGTTACATTGGGCATGCGCGATGGGTCGGATTAAAATTATCAAGCTTTTGTTGGCTTGCGGGGCAGACATCTTTCGTGCTAACAATGCTGGACAGACCGCATTGATGCGAGCCGTGATGTTTACCAATAACCACGATCTGAGAACGTCCCAGAGTTATTCGAGTCGTTCAGTGGCTCGGTCATCAACATTGATAGGAATGATCGTACTGTGTTTCACTATGTCATCGATATTGCCTTGACGAAGGGGAAAGTTCCCGCGGCACGCTATTATCTCGAAACGATTCTAAGTCGCTTGTCGGAGTACCCAAAAGAGTTGATCGATATCCTCAATTTTCAAGATGAAGATGGAGAGACAGCGCTGACGCTTGCAGCTCGGTGTCGTAGCAAGAAACTAGTCAAAATTTTACTCGATCATGGTGCTAATCCCAAAACAGCAAATCGTGACGGTAAATCAGCTGAGGATTATATATTGGAAGATGGGAAATATCGTGCCCTCTCTCCGACGCCCTGCTCTTCAGGTCCAGTCCGCCAATTGGATCAAAACTCGACTGGGGGTACCAGCAATCGGAGTGATTTCGTTGACCTACTGGACCCCGTCCCTATCGATGCCAACCTGATTCCGCACCGCAGTCCTAACACATCTCCCCTTCATTACTCAGAAACCGGACAGAAAGTCACGAAGCAGCTGTTACCTGAAGTAACCTCGATGATCGAATTGCTAGCAACCACCTTCGACACTGAGCTGCAAGAAAAGAGCGGGACTTAGATCACGCCATTGGATTGCTCAGTAATATCGAAAAGGAATATCTGGAGGGACAGAGGAAGATTTCGAATTACGAACGAATGTTGTCGGATTTCGGGGAAAAAAAGTTGGCCTTAGGGAACTGGAAAAGGAGCTGAATGACAAGCTAGGCAAGCGATACAGGTTCGGCTGGGAAAAGTATGTGAGAGATGAAGAAGAGCGAGCGAAACAGATCACACAACGACGGGCGACATATCTCCAAGAGCTTTCGATTGATGATCTAAATGTGTTGGATGGTCCAAGTCTGCAATTCGATGACCCTTCAAAGCAAGAAGTATGGAGGAAGTTGGAAGCGGAAGAACGAGAGAACGCAGACTTGTTGAACTTGATCAAGGCCAACTCGACGAATGTAGAGAGTGAATGTGACCTGCTGCGAGACAGTGTGAAAAAGCTGAGCGAGGAGAGAGAGAAACTGTTCAAAGAATTCATCAACCTGTCGAGCGAGAATACTGGCGCGGAGAATGAAGACGAGGAAGAAGGGAATCACAACTCGAATACAACCAATACCAGTCGGTTGAATAACTACAGGAAACTCATCAGTTTAGGCTGTGGTGGAATGGGCTGGATGAAGTGGATGAAGTGATTGAAAGCTTGAATGAGGGAATCGACATCAACGAGCTCAACGACACTGCAGGCTTCGCAAACGAACAAGATGAAGATCCTCGCAGTCAGCAACACCAGTAGAACTCGGCCCATTGACTTGTTCCCAATCCAAGCTTGAGAACCATCACCACCACCACCACCACCCCCACAATTTCATCACGTCCAACACTTCAACCCAGTCCCTTCAAATTGAAAATTGATGCAGCATAGATCCAGCATGTATAATCCCTTGGTAATATCAAGTAGAATAAGCTCTTCATTATATCTCCCGGTTGTGAAAAGAAAAAAAGTTCGTTCTCCTCACTCCATATTGTCGTTAGATAACAATATTATGACTAATATCCTTGATCTTTAAATTTGATCCATTTGCTATCAGAAAGAAAAATATACATGCATCTGACTAAAGTTTTTGCTTGATATAGATATACTGCTACTACTACTCTTGTTCTACTTTGTATCCTTTATTAATGTTGTGATTCAATAATTCTGATTACATATTTAAACCATTGAGAACAAGCAGAAATACATTAATAACAAGATAGTAGGAGGGAAGTGTGCATCTTATGTTCGCAGTTGGATTCAGGGGTGCATGGCCGGCGTCTTAGTATACATTCCCAAATGCGGGATACTCTGCTATGGCGATGTATTGCGTCACTTGCGAAGCGTGTCAGGCTCGTATGCAGTGCTTGTCATTCCCACTCAACGGATCGGCATTGTATCATCACTGGGTGGAAATCAAGAATCGTCTTGCTCCTGGAAAAGGAAGTGAGGTGGGACAAGTCTGGGGCATGGACTATCCCGTGCCAAAGTTATCCAGCGCCGTGTATCCACCGGGTCAACCCATGGGACAAGACGATCCTCTCTAAGCGCGGTGTAAAGAAAGTGTTTCCACCGCTCGAGGGGCCATTAATTTAGAAGAAGCAACTATTAGTATAAATTGTTACATTTCAGTTCGCGGCAAGAGAGAAGGTACAGGAAGCCCATCTGCTTCACGTATCAACCTGAAACTCATGGCCACCAACGACCACCATTCATGTAATTCTCGCCATTGCAGGCTGTCTTGCTCGCCTTTTGTCGGGCAGATTTCGTGATTGGCTCGTTTGACCGCCATCAGATCGGCGGTTTCTTTGGCTTTGTCGGCTCTCTGTTCGCGTGGTGTCCAGCTCGCCAACCAATCCACCACACCGTGGTCCACATCTTCTCTCTCGCTTCCTTGAGCAGTCCTTCAGAGGCCGTTGGTCGTCACCCCCTCACGCTGGGCCCTCCGGTGGTCGCCTCGCCCGTATTTTCATCAGACTACTTTTCCTCATCATCATGGTTGCCTCATCTTCGTGGAGACCTCTGGCGCTCGTGTCACTGGTATCTACTTGGGGGTCCTTGTCCTGCCAAAAATACGAAATGTCCATTAACGACACAGGAATCCCGACAGCCGATCGTGAGTAGACCCATGGCAATATGTACGTCTTGCGCGCGTTGACACTCTTCTTTTTGGGGGGGATCTAGCACTCGACATTGAACAAAATCCTTGCCGTAAGATCCCTCTGACGCAAGATTTATGGTCTCAACTGGGAATGAATACCTATCTGGAGAATTATCCCGGAGGATCACAGATGTCTGTCCAGGTATTTAAAGAAGTCGCATTATCAGGCTCAAGTGATTCGACTCTGCCGAGGCTCACCCGGCGCTTCTTTCTGTGGATATATGTACTTCTTCCAGGATTATGCCAGTGAGGTGGGCGCGACGGATTTCTCGGTTGGGATTGGCGAGCATCCGCATGCTGGACAGGTGGGTAATATAAACAAGTCAATTTGGCAGGCTAGATGGAAAGGAAAGGAAGTATCAAGCCGGACTGATGGCTGCTTCCTCTCCAGCTCTGCGAGGCCGTCAAAGGTCGGGATTGGTACGCGCTCGTGGCTGTGCAAAACTGGAACTCATTTGTCAACACCTTATACGAATCTGCGGGTGATGCGTCAGTGGCTCTTGTCTTTTGGCTTGGTTCGCCTAGCTCGCTGATACGGTTGAATACTGCCCTCCCTTCATCATTCCCTAGCTTTGGAATAATCTCTGGTATCATACCCGAGATGGTAAACCCCTCAATCCTATTTATAAGCCCCAGTGCACTGAAATCGGCAGCTTAAGCTTTGTTCACATCTCCACATTCCGTTTGGTAAATGTATAGTTGATTGACTTCGAGAAGGACCCAACCAGAGTTTATCAGAATGCAGTAAGGGTTTCTTCTTTTCTATGAGCAAGTTCTGCCCGGTATTTAACTGATCTGATACTCTCTGCAGGCTTCTTATGTGGGACTAGTCACGACATGGGTGACCTCCTTCCCTGGATGCATCTTTAGTAGCTGGGCGCCACTTACCGGCGCAATGTTCAGTTCCATAGGAGAAATGGCCTGGGCCTCATTCGCTGGGACGATGTATGTCTCCACTGCCTTCGCGTACATCAACGCCGTCATCTTCGTTGGCCGGGGTGAGGAGCGTTTCCAAAGGGTATGTAAGATTTTAGCCCACTTTCGCCACAAAAAAATAAAATAGTTTTTGATCATTCGACATTCAGGGAGCCAACGTCGCGGATATGATGGCCCAAGCCCAACGAGCCGTCCAATCTACGATCTCCAATATCACCCAAAACATCCTCAATGCGCCCATCAGTCATCCCGAGGGTCTGGCGGGCATCAACCGCGACGGAATCTTCCTGAACCAGATCCCGACCAACTTCCAGAACAAATTACAGCGAGAGTTGGAGCGTGCCTTGAAGCTCAAATCCTTGGCGAAATTCTGGAGAGTCCAGGTGAGTATCATAAGCCCTGCTTCCATATTTTCACCTGAGGTTATTGGCGTTCCTGACTGGGCCACGTTCAAAGAATGCCTTCATAGTCCGCGGAAGCGTGCGTCTTTCTCGTCGCCCCCGAAGGCTCACCATAGAGATCTGATTCTAACCCCCTTTCTGAACGCGCTTCGTGCATCAGGATCCTTGTATCTATTCAGGAGTCAATGGGGCCTTTGATGATGACAAGAAACTATCATACTGTGGAGATGATAATATGTAAGGCTTCAATGATCCAAGGCGCGCAGAAAATGAATGTTAAAATCGCTTTTGTTTCCTCAACATAGAATGATGAACATAGTCAGAGCGGAAAAAGATGGAAAGGGATACGACCCGACAATCCACCACGCCTCATTAGTGGAAACGAAGTATGGATACTCAGCCAAGTTCCTGACGAGTTTGGCATGGGAATGCCAGACGAAGCACGGCGGCTATGAGTACGATTGGGCCACGACCCTCAACCGGACCGCCACCCACTCCTCTTCCGAGCTCCGAGAATTCGCCATGGCGGGCGACTGCTACTTCAACCTGCCTGTTTGCGACCTCACCCGCCCAGGTAAAACTACATCCTCCTGAAACATCCTATGCCTTCCCATTTTCAAAACAAAAACGTCGTCCACCCATACTCATCTCTCGCCCTCTTGATTCGAAACTAGACCTCATCGTCCAAATGTCCTCAAAGAGCAAGACTTTGACTCAGATTTGTCGCGAGGATGCAGGACTGCCAATATAACGGCTAACCCCATCTATTCGTCTTCTAAACTCATCTTAATTCGGACATCACTAGCAAGAAGGCCCCTTTTTTTGGCGGAGGAGGGTTTCAGTTGGATTCTGCTCATGCTGTATCAGAAAGTATAACCTCTCAAGCCCCAGAACTAATCATTGTATACACTTGTAAGAATGCCCATTCTTTTGTCCCTAAAAAACCAGACCTTTATCGCAATGTTAGAGCGATTCTGCATGTTTCTATTGGATGTCCAATGCGATGAGGTCTGTGGAAAAGGTACGCATGATGTGCGAATAAGCCTCTTTGGATTTTCCTGTTTTTTTGAAGGTGGAGGGGGAGGAGGGCTAATAGGTGCACCTCAGAAAGGTGAAGAGGACGGCTTATGGTTCTGTAACATGAGTGAGTGCTGTCTGGGAAGAAAAAAAGAAGTGGTGGGGGATGGTGATTTTGGGGCTTTTTGATCACTTTTGGTACCCTGGTCCAGGCTGGAAGAGCTGTGTTGTTGAGGCCAGGTGTGTGCATGGCTCTGATGGGCGTCGTCCTAGGGCCCACAGGAAGCTTGGGACCTGCTCCTCTAGCAAGACACAGCCCCAGGTTGGCTGATCCATGTCATGGGCTCAGAGGCTGGCCATAGAGATTTTTTTTCAACAGTGTTGAATTTTCAGCTCATACCTCTTTCTTCTCTTCATGTTTTTTCTTAACTTCATCTAATCTGCTTGTCACTATAGTCTGTGAGTATTAAATAATGTAACTACACATAAAATTAAGTACACCTAGTTCGCCTAAGTCACTAGTTGTGTAATGGCTTTTTTACTCTAATCATATCTTCTTGTCTTCCAGCTCTTTTATTGACTTCAAGCTA